>APFE030487282.1:113456-154072 GCA_000404065.3 Pinus taeda | reverse complement strand
GGAAGACTAGGGGCAACAACACTTCCATCTTTATAGTTGTGAGTGGTATGCTTCCTGGTTGCCATACTTTTGCTTTCCATTTTTCTTGCTAACCTGAATGCCTTCTCTAATGAATCAGGTTCCCAAAGGCGAACATCATGTTGGATATTATCCTTTAAAGACCCTATGAACACATCAATCCTGTGCTCCTCTGGAATATCTTTTACCCTTATGTTCAATTTTTGGAACTCCTTAATGTGATCCATTATTGAACCCTTTTGTTTGAAACTTATCAATTGGCTAAAAAAAGTGTTGCTTTTTGTATCCTCATAATGTGCTATCAATTCTTCTATAAAAATTGCCCAAGTGATAAATTGTTTAAGAGAGCAAATCCATTGATACCATACAAACTGATTTGGTTCCAAATACAAAGTTGCCATATGTACCTTTCGTGTGTTTTGCACATTATTAAGATCGAAAAATTGCTCCACCTGTAATATCCATGTTGCAGGATCCTTGCCATCAAACTTCCTCATATCTGGTGGGCTCCAATATTGCAGCAATAATGCTGCAACTCCTGGGACTCCCTTCTTTACTTTATCAACCCAGTAGTTCGTAGCAAACTTGGAAGCGACGGTGTTGTATGCACAAGTACTAGCTCTTGCCACAGCTGTCACTTGGTTAGCTAGCACAAGTCTGCTAGGGGCTCAAGCCAACTTCTATGAGCTCTGAGAAGAAGCTTGTTAACTGATGGATGGAAGCTAACTCGAAGGAAGCTAATCTTCTTGTGAAAAGAAACTGAAAAGCTGAAAGAAAGTGCAAACCCTAGCAAACCCTAATTTTACCAACTAGTCCTACTGATGCGAAAAAAAAGGGGATGCAAGTTATTGAAAGAGATTCCATTAATTCTAGGAAGGTAAAATACATGTGTCTAAGTTACTTCTATCTGAAGAAAACATATTTTTGTATTTTTGAATAAGTTGTCAGAATTATCATGCATGTGCTTTTACTGTTTTTTACTGTGTAGAGGTGGACCAGTGAGAGGAAATGCTTGGAAGAGGTCAAGAAGGTTCAGAGAGGGCCTAAGGGGTCCCTAACACCCTTCCAGAGAGTTTCACAAAGTTTGGCTATCAAGAAATCTCATTCGTGAGCTTCTACAGGAAGTCTGCAGGGGTTCTAATGGATGTTCTGGAATTTCTACAGGATGTTCTGTGATTTTCTACAGGATGTTCAGAAATGGGATTTTGGAGGATGGATGGATGAAGAAAGATGAAGGAGTGGGTATGGAGGTAGGATAGGGGTTTGAGGTGGTCTAGGGACTGGTGGATGGAGTTGAGAGAAGATGTAGATGGATGGATTTGTTCAAAGAGGGCTGAAGCAATGTTGCACAAAAAAGGTAGGGTTATGTGGGAAAAATGGCAAACATGAGGCAAGAAACCAAGTTAGGGGATGGAGCAGATGGGTCTAATGGAGTTTGGGCAGATAGAGAAGTGGTACAGGTGCTCTGCAATTTGTGTTTCCAACTGAACCAACAAAGATTTGCAAGAAATCAAAGACCTAGTTATGCCAACCTAATCTGATCTAGCTAACAGTAACGAGAATGAACAGAAGCTTTATTTGCAAGGAAACCATGTATATTAACTATGCAACGAAGCATTCAAAGATCTGAACATGTAACCAACTTCTGCAAACGAAAATCATACACTAGTGATTGCATGACAAAGCAAAAATAGTGTTCTTTTGGGGCAGCAAGGTCACTTTGATCCCAGCCCTTGATCCTATGAGGGAGAGGTGAAATCAAAGGTGCTTGTTGACCTTTTTCTAAAGCTTTTTCCCTGTTGATAACCTACCAACTCAATTTGAACATAAAAATCCTTTCTAACCATCAACAGTGACCTAGTTAATTAGCACGATTTAATCTACCTAACAGAAATGATTTTGCAAATACATAAAGAACAAATAATGATACATAAAGGAGGCCTTGGCTCTCAGGTTGGGCCCAACCCTAAGAACTACGGCTCCTATAAAGAACTCAGAGTTGATGCCAAATAGAACTGCTTGTCATTATCAAAAAATAGTCATCACCAGAAAGTTATACCACGATGGCTACAAGAAAACGAGCTGAAAATGACAGCACTATAGTGCAAAAATACAACAGTTCCAAAAGTAAACTACGAAGGCTGAGACCTTCTTATTTATACACTATGAGGGGCCTAGCAGGCCTCCAAAATTCAAGGGACTCGGCTGTCCTAACTTCTAGTAAACAGTCACTCTTCCCAAATCTGCTTGGCTACCTTTGGGATTTGTTTTGGTGGCGTGTGAGCTCAGAGTTGAGGGTATAGATTTCGAGAATGAGCCATTTAATGCCAGAGAAAACCCCCTACGAATCCTCACCTCAAGCTTGGTTGTCACCTGGCCCATAATTGCTTGGTTTTTCTCTAACATTTGTCCAAAAAACCTTAAATAACCACGTATTAGCCTCCTAGGTAGAGTGACCACCCTTATTCGTTCAAATAACATAAACATACTAAAAAACATGCATAATCTATGAAAAATGGAGGATTGAACAAGGACAATTAGGCAAAATGAGCCCAATAAGTTACCCAATTCGGGGCTCATCATCACCCCCCTGCTAAATGGGTTGCTCATCCTCTGAGCAACTAGTCTAGCTCCTCATCCTTGATTGCCTTGATCACCTCCCTCACATCCCAGGGCTTTGAGGTGATATCTTCTTCACTGTCACGAAATCTGGCCTTCCTTTCCACTTCTTCCCACTGCCTATGCTCCTCCTCTTCTGTGCCTCCTTCCATCAACCCCAAAAGCAAAGGTGGACTTAACTGGAGGCCTATCCAGTTGGCCTGAAGATTCTGCATGGACTTTTTGTAGAAAGGCACTCATGCCAAGGCCTCCCTCATTCTAGTTGGGGTGTGGTATTCTCTGATTTTTAGGCTGTGGGACAATGTGTTCCACCTACGAGTGCAAGCATGAACACAATTGTCCCCCAATAGTCGCTCCATGTCCTCAAAATGTGCTATGGCTTGAGCTTGACGATCCATGTAATCTAGCAGGGCCTGAGAGTTGTTTGCGAAGTGCTGGTGGGCAGATATTAATGTTGAGGGATCCCCTGGAAATGCTCTAATCAATAGTGGTTCCTGCAGTTCCCAGTCCATGACATTTCTGACCTCTGCTGCTCTCTTTTCTTCATGATTTAGCCACGAGGCCATGGCCATAAGTTGCATGTCCCCTACTACAGTGTTGGGGTCCCATGAGGTCATGTTGGGAAGGGCCAAATTGTGTAGGTAGAACTCTGATAGTTTGGCCTTGTCCTTTGACGAACTACTGTTACATAAAGCCATGAATTGTTGGGGGTTTTAGAATTGAGTGATACCTCTCTGTGCCAAAGTGTTGATTTGAAATTGCAGCCATTGATCCCTGAGGTATAGGGCATAGGATTTGGCCGGCTGCCTACACTACAGAGCTTCCATTGACCAACTGGCCATGCAGGCCAGTTGGGCCTCCTTTTCTTGTATCTGTTGTTTCAGATATTGTATCTCCAAGCCTGCTTGCAATTCTTTTTCCTGTAGCTGTTGATTAAGTGTCTCAATTTCAGCCTGCATCCCTTCCCTTCTCTGTTGTTCTTCTGTGGTATCTTTGGCTATTGTGGCCTCCTCCTGGTTCTGTTGTTCTCCCAATATGTGAGGCATATCTTCCTTCTTCTGTCCCTGCAACTGTAGCTGCTATCTAAGCAGCTCATTTTCTTCCTATAGCTTGGCCTGCTGGTGGTTCTCCACATGTCGCACCCTTGCCAATTATTTTTGGGCCTCCTTGAGTTGTTCCTCTGGAGGACCTATATCTGCCACACCCTTGGATTTAACGATCTTCATCCAAGTGTGGGTCCTCACTCTCTCTTCCTCTAGTGCAAGGAAAAGTGGCACTGTGAATTTTTGGGGAATGATCTTCCCAGCCTCTAAGAAGTTATAGTAGGAGCCCAGGCTGGGCTGGGGGCTTGGTTCCATAATGGTTTCAGCCTTCTCTTCCTCCTATGATGATTTAGCTACTTTTTCCTCCATCTTTTCGGTCTCCTTCAGCCTAGCCAGTGTTTCCTGTAGAACAGCCTTAGCATCCTGTAGAGAGGCCTCTGAGTCCAACTTTTCCATCCTTTCTTTCCATGTGGATGTCTTCAGTCTTCCCCGCTCATATGTGATGGATGTCTTTTGTTTGGCTGGGGTGTCTACAATTGTAATTGGCCCTTTGGACTATTGCTCTTTTGGTCTTCCAGTTTTTATCCTCGTGCTTCTTCTTGCCTTAAAATACATGGAAGGCTCCTGCTTCCGCTTTTCTTTTTGCTTTGGAGATGTGCTGAGGGTGGCCAGCACAGCTGCTGCCTCCCTAGCTAGAATCTCAGGAGATTCTTCCTTCTCTTGCCCTTGTTCCAGACTTCCTGTAGAAAGTCCTGTGCTGACTGTTTTCTGGCTTCCTATAGAAATAGTTTTTGGGCTTCCTGTAGAAACGACCTTCTGGCTTCCTGTAGAACCAATTTGCATTGTTTTGGCCTGCTTGGCTGGGGGTGCCTTCTCCTTTAGTTTTGTTGTGGCCACCTTGGGTGTGCCCTTGCTTGCTTGGACTTTTTCAGTCCTCTCTGCCCTGATTTGCAATCGTTTCTCCCTTGGTGTCTGTGTCATTTTTCCACCCACAGTTTTGGCCTCGGCAACTTAGCCTTTCTCTTGTTTCTCTTCTTGTCCTTGCTATGGTGGTTTGCCCTGGGTTTCCTGACCCTTGGCTTTCTCTTTTGCCTCAATGAGCTCCTTCTCCTCACTGCTGGAGGAAGTGAGTTCCTCGGCCAGAATTTGGATATCATCATCCTTGGACATATTGCGAAAAATATCCCAGGAGAGAGGGACAGTATAGGTATGGAGGGCATCTTCTACTAGAAGCTTGATAAGCCCATGATGGGCCAGCTGGTATGGTGTCCCTTCCTTCATTTTTGTGCCACACTCAATCAATGATTGTAGGAGGAAGTAGGGGATGCTTAACTTTTGTTCTGTGGGTAAATCCATCTTATGCCTGAGTTCAGTTAGCAACCGGAAGTGATAACCATATACAATACTGAACCACCCCTCACAGGTAATATATTTCATGATCTGAAGGCTGACCTCGCTCCAAAATGGCTGTAGGCTAGCTCTCCGGACCCCATTCTTATGCTCTGAAAACTGTTCCTCTGGTAGGAAGAATTCATTTTTGGCCTTTTGCCCCATTTTCCTTTCCTCTTTATCCCAGGGTATCCCCAATGGCAGCTCAGAGACTTGACTAATGAGTTGTGGGGTGAGCTTTAGGGTCAACCCTTTGAAATTTACAGTGGCTAGTGTCTTTGATTTAGGTTGCAGGGACCTTAGGAACTCCTCTGTTATCTCATCATCATGACCTTGAATTCTGTCACAGAAGGTCATCCAATTTTCACGGGTAAATAGGCCTACCACCTCAGGAGTTTCTCGCAATTTCTTGGAATCCGAGGGTTCCTTTCTGATAAACCCTCCTGGCATGGTGAAAAATGCTCTGTTTTGGCTTGTGCTCTGATCAAAAAGGGGATTCTGTGTATGGTTTGCTCCGCAGAACGTTGAAGACAGTATCCCTCAGGTGTTTATAGGTCACTTTGCATCAATCCCCTGGTTACAATGTTGTTACTGCCCAAAACTCGACTATCAAAAGGGAATTAGGCTCTTACAGACAGAGTGTAGAGCTTAATGTTTATCCCCAACCACATAAAAATCACATTCTTTACACACAGGCTTACCCTTATAGTGGTTTTATCATTTCTATAGGAGGAATTTGCTAACAGGAACCATGGAGGAGAATTAGATGCAGAACCCACTGAAAAATTCCACGTATCACACAGGAAAACCACTATTCTTGAACCACAGGCAGACTTGCTTTTAATTCTCCTACTCCAGCACGTTTAATTCAGCACCCTTCGAAATATTATGCATGGGAATGGTGTGTTCGAGCCTATCTCTCTTCGAAATTCCAATTTCAACGCAGACAATCCATGTTTCTCTGCTATGTTGTGTTTCCTATAGAGCTCCTTCCTGTAGAAAGCTTTGTCGGCTTCTGGAGGATGTCATGGTGCTTCTGGACAAGTCTGGGATGCGGGAGGACTTTGAAGGCCGAGAAGCTCAGGCTAAAAAACTGCAGAGGAGGAGGACGCGTACTTCGCTACAAAATGGTTGCAAGTGCAAATGATTGTGAGTTATTTGGCCAAGCAATTTGAATCACTGCACAATTCATGGCGTGGGGGTGAGCTGTCCAAGCCGATCCATTAGCCAACTTCACGGCCATCATTCCTCGACATGTCTCTAACTGCCATTTCCTTTCTCTGCCATTAACCGCCGCCATTTCTGCCAAACTGCCAATTCTCCCGAACTGGACACTTCTCATGTGTCGACTGCCCATCTCTTTGGCGTAACTGGGCTCGTTCAGATCCCACGAGGCCATTCCACTGGCTTTGGGTGGCTAGTTGACTAGCCACTGAATTTGTTCAATCCACACATTTCACAGTCATGCAAGTTTCAGAGTATAGTCTATGCAATTCGACGAATAAGGCTAGACTCTTACCTGTGTGGCTGTGGATGTGTTCTGCAGGCTTCGAGACGTGGAATGATGGCTTTGCTCGCTGTTGCTTTGTGCACGAGCGCTAGAGCTCCTTTTTTCATTGGCTGATGCTGTATGCAAGGCTTCGGGACCCGACCCTCTGGTTTTAAATGCTGCATGCACTGGATCCATCTGATTTTAGCTGTTGAGGAGGTGTGCAAGTCCAAGCAGAGCTTGTTGCATGTCCCTGTGTCGATTTTAGTTGCTAGTGTCTCCATAGTATGTGCTCCAGATGGATCAGCTGCTATAGGATTCCTGTAGGACATCCTGTAGCTGCTTCTCCTCCTGGGATGCATGCTGAAATGAGCAAGGTTGTATTTACGGATGAAGGGTCCTGATGGAGCTTTGACAGGTACAGTGTGTGAGCCTCTGCATGCTTGATTTGTCACTTGGAGGAAAAGAAAATTAATCTGAGGAAACAGGACTCTTGTATGACTGTGCAGGAATACATATCAGATTGTTGCAATGGTGGTGGAAAGAAATGAAACAAGTGATGGATGGAAGAAAGGGGTGGCTGCATGCCTCATCAATAGATTTCAAGCTTTAAATCCCTCTCCAGAATCGATTTTGACCTGCCCAAAGGCTCTACAGGATGTTTCCTGTAGAAATGCAGAACTTCCTACAGAAAGCCCTGAAACTTCCTATAGGAGGTTGAATCTCGACCCGAATGTGTCCAAATCTTGAAAAAAGTGCGTGGCCATGGAGGGAGTGTCTGTGAGGATGCCTAGTAACTTGGTACGGACCCCTGCCCTCATTTTACGTGACCCTCTTTTCTGCACTGTATTCCCTGCAACCTGCAATAATTCTTCAGAGATTAGACCTGTTTATTTTCTTCTTTTTTCTCTTTTCTCTTTTTTTTTTTTGAGAGAGAGAGAGAGACAGCAGGGGTGCCTCCATGAGGTTTTCACCCTCACTATTTTCCCTAGGTGCCTCAAAGAGGTTTTCACCCAAGGATCTTTTTATTAAAATTCTTTATTTTCTGAGAGATAGCAAGGGCACCTCCCTGAGGTTTTCACCTTCACTATCTGCCCTGGGCGCCTCAGAGAGGTTTTCGTCCAGGGATCTTTTTATTCCTTTTTTTTTCTTTTTTTTACGATCAAGGTGTGGCCGAAATAGAGGCAGAACCCTACTCTATTACCAGCACTGATTTTTCCACAGTTTCAATGAACTCCTGCCTCGAAAGGGGTTTCTTGTAGATCTTCAGTCGATGCCCATTAACGAGCATGGGGATGGCTTCTTCATCAATGGTCCTGATAAGGACTGAACCATTTTCATTGCATTTCTCCACTGTATATGGTCCTAACCATCTTGTCCTCAACTTCCCTTTGAAATCCTTGTATCTGGAGTCATACAGCAGCACCCAATCTCCCAGCTGGAATTGTTTTTCATTAAGGTGTCGGTCATGCCATATCTTCCTTTGAAGTTGAACTACTTCTGAGTGGAGGAGGGCCTGCATTCTGTGTTCATCTAATCCATTCAGCTGCAATAACCTTTCACATTGAGCATGGCTGAGATCTAGGTCCAGCTGAGCTGCCACCCTCAATGTGTTGTACTCGAACTCTATTGACAGCAGAGCCTTCTTCCCGTAGACCAGCTCATAAGGTGTGAAACTGGTTGTAGTCTTCCAAGTGGTGTTGTAGGCCCAAGTGGCCTCAACCAGGCAATCTGCCCAATCCTTTCTACTGCTGCTCACCACCTTAGTCAAAATCCCTTCCAATGCTCTATTAGTGACTTCCACCTGCCCATTTGCTTAAGGATGATATGGGGTGGAAGCCCTGTGCTTGATCTTGTGATGAGTGAGCAAGTCTTCAATTAAGTTAGAGGTGAACTGGCTTCCTTGATAGGTGACTAACTCTCTTGGGTAGCCAAACTTGTAGAAGATATTTTCTCTTAAGAACTCAGCCACCTTTTCTTCTGTCACTGCTTTGATTGCCTTTGTTTCTACCCACTTTGTCAGGTAGTTGGTGCACACAATGATGCAAGACCTTTTCTTTGAAGGAGGGTTTATAGGACCCACAAAATCCATGCCCACTTCTCAAATGGCTCGAAGGTCACTTGAGGTTGGAGAGGCATTTCATCCCTTGGAGTCGGCTTCCCCATCCCCTGACATTGGTCACACTAGCTGATGTATCTTTTGACATCTTGATGAAGAGTGGGCCAATAGTAGTCTGCCTGTAGAATTTTGAAGGCAGTCCTCTTTGCTGCAAAGTGGCCTCCACGGGGTCCATCGTGACAGGTTAGGAGAATGTCAAAGACTTCCTCCTCCCTAAGACAATGCCTCAAGATCTTATCTAGGCCAAGTTTGAACAAGTTGCCCCCGATCCAAGTGAATGGGGCACTCTTCCTCACAATTCTTCTCTTCTCCTTTGAGGATAGATGTAGAGGGAACTATGCTGAGACCAAGTAATTTTCTATATTAGAAAACCATGGAGAGAGTACTGAGATAGCAAACAGATGTTCATCTGGCATCTGGTCATCCACTGTTCCTTCTTCACCTGCAGGCAAATCCAATCTAGACAAGAAGTCAGCAACAAAATTTTCCTTACCTGGTTTGTCGACAATAGTCAAATCAAATTGCTGCAACAAAAGTAACCATCTAATGGTACAAGCATTTACATCAGGATTATTCATTAAATATCTAATTGCAGCATGATCAGTATGTACAAATGTTTGATAACCAGGGATGTAGTGTCGAAACTTGTTCAGGGAATGGACTACGGCCAGGAACTCTTTCTCGGTTATAGTATAGTTCATTTCTGCCTTGGACAGGTTTTTGCTGACAAATTATATGGCATATGGAAGTTTCTCCTCAACTTTTCCTAAGGCTGCCCCTATGGCTCTGTTCGAGGCATCAACGTGGATGTGGAAAGTTAGGGCCCAATTTGGGCCTCTCAAGATCGGGGCGGACACTAACTTATCTTTCAACTCATTCAGAGCCCCTTGACAGTCGTCAATCCATTTAAACTCAACATCTTTTCCTAAGAGGCCAAACAATGGTGAGGCTAGCTTACTGAAATCTTTAATGAATCTTCTATAATATCCTGCTAAGCCTAGGAGGTGGAACCTTTTTGATGATAGCAATTTTGTTAGCATCCAACTATAATCCTTGCCGAGAAATGGTATGACCTAACACGGTCCCTTCAGTCATCAGGAATTCACATTTTTCAGGACTGAGGGATAGGTTCATCTCAATGCACTTGTTTAAAACTTTTCCCAGGTTGGACAAGGCTTCTTGGAAGTAGACCATAAGGAGTAAAGTCATTCTAGTAGATTTCACCAATCATGAAACCAGCTCAGCAAATATGCTCAATACGGCTCTCTGGAAAGTGGCAGGAGCGTTGCATAGCCCAAAGGGAAGGACTCGGTAGGCAAAGGTACCCCATGGACAAGTGAAGGTGGTCTTATCTTGGTCCTTCGGGCTGATTTGGATCTGATTATACCCACTGAACCCATTTAGGAAAGAGAAGAACTTCTTCCCTGCCAGTCCATCCAACACTTGATCTATGAAAGGTGGAGGGAAGTGGTCTTTCTTGGTGTCCTTGTTCTCTTCTGTATAATCTACACAGATTCTCCACTTCCTATTTTTCTTGGGTACCAATACCAGGGGAGAAACCCATTCGCTGTTCGAGATGGGGTAGATGAATCTTGCATCCAACCATTTTTGCAATTCTTCTTTAATGATGTCCTTAAGGGCTGGATTCATTCTCCTCTAAGGCTGCCTGACTGGCTTACAATCCTCTTTAATGTAAATATGATGGGTACAAACCAAAGGATGGACTCCTTTCATTTCCTTATAGCTCCAGGCAAAAGCCTCCAAATGGCGGTTCAATAGGCTACATAGCGTTTTTTCCTAAGAGGGAGAGAGAGAGGATCTGATATTTAAAATTCTTTCAGGGCCAAAATCCACATTCTTAACTCTAGGAGAGGTCGAATCAGTCACATAGAGGTCCACTAAAGTGCTGGCTTGGGTATCTTCCACCAACTCTTCTAAGGACAGTACACTGGGAGGAGGATTTTGGATTAAGTTCTCAATCAAGTCATCCTCAATTTGAGGATCTCCCTTGGTGGCCTCTACTGTGCACAATGGTGCAGAGTAGACCTCATCCTCATCTCCTTCTTCCAACCAGAGCGGTAAGTCATGTTCTAGCAGAGGTTGGGCAGGAGGGTATAGGACCAGCTGTTTGGACATAGGTCCATTCTTGATGGTCATGCTTCCAGCTCAACAGCTGATGTAAGCATCCGCAATAGCTAGCCAAGGCCTTCCCAAAATGAGGGGGTATCTAGTGAGTTTTTCCTTTGGTTGAAGGACCAAGAATTCCGTAGGGTACTCCCAAGAGTCAACAGAGACCATGACATCTTCCACAATCCCTTGGGGAGTCACGATGGAGCGGTCTGCCAACTGCAGTACTGTCGAGGTCTTCCTTAAGGAACTCTGAAGGTTGAGTTTAAGCATAGTGTCCCTGGTCATCACATTAATGGCAGCCCCTAGATCTATCAAGATGTGGGGGATGATGGTGCCATTGATGTGAACATCAACTACAGGACTCCCAGGGTCCAAATACTTTGGACAGATTACTTGCCCCAACATAAGATCAGATAGTTGTCCTATGACATTGATAGTTGAGGCATCTCTCTTTCGCCTACATAGGTGCCTGAAACACTTCTCCTTAATCAATTTGTTGTATATCGGTACATCTTTTATGGCCTAGATAAGTGGTATTTTTACACACAACTACTTGAGTTCTCCCAGAAGCTCAGTCTCCTCTGGGTTTGGTTGCGTGGTTAATTTTAGTCGCTCAGGAAAGGGTGGAATGGTCTTGGGTTCACTTTCATGTTTCTCTTCCTCCTCCTCTAGGGGAGGAGGTTGGCGCTCTGGAAGGACCTTCCCAGATCACCGGTTGATCTCCTGGATCTCCACAGCATAGGTAGGGCATGTTGCCTCCCTAGTATATACCTGTTGGGCCTATCTGTTGTTGGGGTTTGGGTTCGGTTGAGCAGGCATTTGGGGTTGTCTTGGGGGAGAAGGAGGTAATGGTTATGGTTGAGCCGGTGGTAGAGGCAGAATGGCAGGAGGAGAGTTGTATTGGGGCCTCCACCCTAGTTGAGGTGCATTCCACTGAGGTTGTGGCTGGGCATGTGAGTGAAACAAATGAGAAGCAGGTTGAGTATGGTATTGAGATGGATAAGACCACGGAGGAGGTACGAACCATGAAGGATGAGCAAGGGGGCCCCAAGAAGGTATATGAGCAGATTGGTTGGGGTTATAATAAGCTTGGGATGTCCCTTGCATCCCCTGCTGGTAAGGTCTAGGCCCATGTGGCCTCCTTTGGTTGAGGAAGTAGAGAGGTTCAATAGCCGCCTCAGTCCCTAGGTACATGGCTTTAAATCCGGGCAAGGTTGGGCATTGGTTGGTGGGGTGGTCTTCCTCACAAATGAAACATACCTCTATTGGGTGCAATGGAAACTCATTCTAAAGGTGCTTCCTCATGCATCTGGGACAAAAAATGGCCAAAGCCCTCTCAGCTTCCTCTTTCTTTTGCTGAATTCGGAAGGTAGCAAGTTGCATGGCAATAGTTTGTCTCATCTCACTTTTGAGGTCTTCCATCTGATTAGCAAACTCATGCTTGGAGAAGATGGTACTAGCTGAAGGTGGATCCCCCCTACCTCTTTTCCGGGCTGCCCTATAATGGTTTCTAAACACATGCTTTATGTCCTCATAAGGTAGTTGGTAGATGTCCCCTCCAGCTAGCATGTGAAGGGTATCTAGAAGGTCTTCAGGGACTCCTCGGAGCAGAACCAGCTTCAGAGATTCCAGGTCAAGTGTGCACCTTACCCATTTATAACTAAGTTGGAACCTTTCCTCGTAATCTTCTAAAGACTCATCACTTCCCATGGTCATCCGAAATATCTCTCCCTTTTTTTCCTTGGACCTACAGTAGTCCCGGTATTTGGTGTTAAAAGCTTGCTGCATCTAAGCCCAAGTGGTGATATTATTTCCAGGTAACCGCATGAACTAGTGTAATGTTGCATCCTTGAGGGTAGAGGGAAAGAGTTTCAACTTTTGCTCGTCCTCAGCATAGTCATGAGTTCGACAAAGGACATCAAACTCAAACAGGAAGGTATCAGGGTCTTTAGTAGTCAATCCATGGAAGTGAGGTAAGGCTGAGGGACTTATGTTTTTCATTTTCATGTCCCCATTGGTCTCTCAGATGGGGATGGCTCCTTCTATTCTCTCATCTTCTCTTCTACCATTTTTGTTTTTAGCCATGGTCTCAGACGAAATGTTCTCTAGCTCTTCTTCTGTTATAGGATCTTCGTATATCTCTGGAGGTTCACCTATAGGTTCTTCTGGATCATTGTCACCAAAGAGGAGAGAAGTTTGACTCAGTGATGTGGTGGGGGTGTTGGGTAGAAATTTTCTGGTTTTATCTCTGTTCCTACGAGGCATGAAATGAAAAAAAATTTGGTTGCTTTTGCTTTTTGTACTAGTACTTGCAAAACTGAAACAGATGGATTTGAAACTAACTACAGTCTAGCTTGCAGAAATGAAGTTGCAAGATTGAAATGTTAATCTATGAAAGCAGGAAATGTCCAATTTACTTTTGCAGAAATGAAATTGCGAAATTGAAATGCTAATCTACGAAAGCAGGAAATGTCTAATTTACTTTTGCAGAAATGAAATTGTGAAATTGAAATGCTAATCTACGAAAGTAAGAAATGTCTAATTTACTTTTGCAGAAATGAAATTGCAGAATGGAATTGAAATAAACTACTTAGCAAAAGGTTAGAGTAGAAAAATAGAAGAAAAGCAGCAATCACAAATACTCTGACGCTTCCCCGGCAACGGCACCAAAAAGAATGGTGGGCTCCAGTATTGCAGCAATAATGCTGCAACTCCTGGGACTCCCTTCTTTACTTTTATCAACCCAGTAGTTCGTAACAAACTTGGAAGCGACGGTGCTGTATGCACAAGTACTAGCTCTTACCGCAGCTGTCACTTGGTCAGCTGGCACAAGTCCACTAGGGGCTCAAGCCAACTTCTATGAGCTCTGATAAGAAGCTTGTTAACTGATGGATGGAAGCTAACTCGAAGGAAGCTAATTTGCTTGCTAAAAGAAACTGAAAAGATGAAAGAAAGCGAAAACCCTAGCAAACCCTAATTTTACCAGCTAGTCCTACTGATGCGAAAAAAAGGGGATGAAAGCTACTGAAAGAGATGCCATTACTTCTAGGAAGGTAAAATACATGTGTCTAAGCTACTTCTATTTGAAGAAAACATCTTTTTGTATTTTTGAATAAGTTGTCAGAATTATCATGCATGTGCTTTTACTCTTTTTTAGTGTGTAGAGGTGGACCGGCGAGAGGAAATTCTTGGAAGAGGTCGAGAAGGTTCAGAGAGAGCCTAAGGGGTCCCTAACACCCTTCTAGAGAGTTTCACAGAGTTTGGCTATCAAGAAACCTCATTCGTGAGCTTCTACAGGAAGTCTGCAGGGATTCTACAGGATGTTCTAGAATTTCTACAGGATGTTCTATGATTTTGTACATGATGTTCAGAAATGGGATTTTGGAGGATGGATGGATGAAGAAAGATGAAGGAGTGGGTATGGAGGTAGGATAGGGGTTTGAGGTGGTCTAGGGACTGGTGGATGGAGTTGAGAGAAGATGTAGATGGTTGGATTTGTTCAAAGAGGGCTGAAGCAAT
Source organism: Pinus taeda (assembly GCA_000404065.3). NCBI lineage: Eukaryota > Viridiplantae > Streptophyta > Pinopsida > Pinales > Pinaceae > Pinus > Pinus taeda. The sequence continues at coordinate 139,746 of APFE030487282.1, read as the reverse complement.
GTTGCACAAAAAAGGTAGGGTTATGTAGGCAAAATGGCAAATGTGAGGCAAGAAACCAAGTTAGGGGATGGAGCAGATGGGTCTGATGGAGTTTGGGCGGATAGAGAAGTGGTACAGGTGCTCTGCAATTTGTGTTTCCAACTGAACCAACAAAGACTTGCAAGAAATCAAAGAACTAGTTATGCCAACCTAATCCGATCTAGCTAATAGTAACGAGAATGAACAGAAGCTTTATTTGCAAGGAAACCATGTATATTAACTATGCAATGAAGCATTCAAAGATCTAAACATGTAACCAACTTCTGCAAATGAAAATCGTACACTAGTGATTGCATGGCAAAGCAAAAATAGTGTTTTTTTTGGGGCAGCAAGGTCACTTTGATCACAGCCCCTGATCCTATGAGGGAGAGGTGAAATCAAAGGTGCTCGTTGGCCTTTTTCTAAAGCTTTTTCCCTATTGATAACCTACCAACTCAATATGAACATCAAAATCCTTTCTAACCATCAATAGTGACCTAGTTAATCAGCATGATTTAATCTACCTAACAGAAATGATTTTGTAAATACATAAAGAACAAATAATGATACGTAAAGGAGGCCTTGGCTCTTAGGTTGGGCCCAACCCTAAGAGCTACGGCTCCTATAAAGAACTTAGAGTTGATGCCAAATAGAACTTCTTGTCGTTATCAAAAAATAGTCATCACCAGAAAGTTATACCACGATGGCTACAAGAAAGTGAGCTGAAAATGACAAAACTATAGTGCAAAAAATACAATAGTTCCAAAAGTAAACTACGAAGGCTGAGGCATTCCTATTTATACACTACGAGGGGCCTAGCAGGCCTCCTAAATTCAAGGGACTCGGCTGTCCCAACTGCTAGTAAACAGTCACTCTTCCCAAATCTGCTTGGCTGCCTTTAGGATTCGTTTTGGTGGCCTATGAGCTTGGAGTTGAGGGTGGAGATTTCAAGGAAGGGCCATTTAATGCCAGAGACAACCCCCCTACGAATCGTCACCTCAAGATTGGCTGTCACCTGGCCCATAATTGCTTGGTTTTGCTCCAACATTTATCCAAAAAACCTGAAATAACCACGTATTAGCCTCCTAGGTAGAGTGACCACCCTTATTCGTTAAAATAACATAAACATACTAAAAAACATGCATAATATATGAAAAATGGAGGATTGAACAAGGACAATTAAACAAAATGAGCCCAATAAGTTACCCAATTTGGGGCTCATCAATATCGATTTTTGGAATATGGTGGGTCTTCGATCCAACATTAGAGTCTATGGAATCATGATTAACATTTCTTTTGTTCTCATCATGAGTTTCCTTTACTACCCTTTCACCCTTAGTGACCCTTTCTTGTAGCAACTTATTCATATTTATCTTCAATTCTTCCATGTCTTTCTTCAAATCTATCTTCAAATCATCCATCTTAGCTTCCACGTCCATTCATCTTTGCTTCTACACCTTTCTTTAAACAATCCATCTTAGATTCTATTCCTTTTTGTGCAAGTGACACTTGTTGCACTTGGTCTCATAATTTTGATATATCATGTTGCATTTCTTCCTCTTCTTCATGAGTCATGCTAGATCTTTCAGATCGCCTACTAGGTGTTTCCATTTTCTTTCTTCAGGGCATCAATTACTGATAATAATGCTTCACTATGCCCTTTGAATTCCTTCAAAATAATTTTTCTAACCAAGCTTAAGCAAACATTTAAAAAAATATACACACCTTTTTTCACTTTGTAGGAGATCGATATTGCCACTGATGTATCTCTGTAATTTCGGATCATCCAGTTCTAAAATTGTGACCTGAAGTAGCCCTCTATGTCCTCTTTCCAATGCTACTAGTCCAACCCCAATTGGATTCTCCAATGAAGAGTTATGCCAAATCTCCCATAGTGACCTGATTATAGACTAATTAAGTAGAGCGAACTTGTATGACATGCCGCGTGTCCCTGTTTTTACCTTTGGCTCTGAAAAATATATACAAAAAACTACAGTTCATCCTCTTTCTGTAACTTCTTACAAAATTCAATTTGATGCTCAGAGAGAAAGTTATGACGATTTTCCCCAGGTCACCTGTTTTGAATGTAATTTAGCATTCTGCAAAAGGACCAAATTCCTCAGTTTATATCTCTGAAAATATAACGCAAAAATCTCTAAAATTCGGACCTAAGATTCAGTACGATGTCTTCTCAAATGGGTTTTTGTTTTAGCTTCTGAAACATTGCAGAAAACAAGTTATAGCTAAAATTCCATGATGACCTGTTTGGAGCAGCGAAACCCTAGAATCCAAAGCTCTGATACCAAATGTTATGAAACCAGCTCAAGAAAAGATAGAAAATATAGATCAATGCCTTAGAATTCAGCCTCTTCGAGGGGTAAACCTCCTTTACATTAGATAAGTAGAAAATTCTTGGATGATTCAAATGATAAAACCTCCTTTCTATATATAGGAGTCTAAGGAGTCATAATATAACCCAGCCGACCTAACAATAATAATATAAAGCCACAAAAATAACTATAGAGGGATTCTATGGGGCACAGTAATAACAATATGGGGACAATAGGGGCACAACAATATTAATAATGGGTACAACTACAATAGTAATGGGGTAATCACTAGTATTATAGGGACCCAACATATTCCTACTGCATGCATGATGTCAGGTTGGGTACTTGTTAGATAAAGCAGACTGCCAATCATGGATCTATAAGTTGGTTGATGTACTATTGCTGATTCATCATTTGAGATAAGACTACATCCTATTACCATTGGGGTACATACTGGTTTAGAATATCCATGCCATACTTTTCCAAGATCTATTTGAGATATTTTGTTTGTTAAAGAAAAATACCATCTTTATTTTTTTGAACTTGTAGACCAAGAAAATAGGTAAGCTCACCAAGCAAGGACATTTCAAATTCTTTTTGCATTACTGAAGCAAAATTCTGACTCATGGATTCTTCATTGCTACCAAAAATGATATCATCAACATAAACAACAATTATTAGCAATTTATCAGTGTCAACCTTTGTATATAGATTGCTATCTGCTGACCCCTTTGAAAAACTCTTTTGGTGGAGATATTTGTCAATACAGTAATACCAGGCCCTTGGAGCTTGTTTTAGACCATAGAGAGACTTTCTAAGTCTGCATACAAGTTTTGCATCATTTCCAAGAATCAATCCTTCTGGTTGTTCAATATAGACTTCTTCTTCTAAGTCTCCATTAAGGAAAGCAAATTTTACATCCATTTGGTATACTTTGAATTTCTGAAAACTAGAAAGAGCAAGTAACATCCTTATGGCTTCAAGCCTAGCAACAGGTGCAAAGGTTTCTTCAAAATATATACCTTCTGGCCTTGTTTCTAATAACTTCTCCATTTTTGTTCAGCTTGTTTTTGAATATCCATTTAGTTCCTATGATATTCTTATCATGAGGTCTAGGAACTAATTCCCAAGTATTATTCTTTTCAATTTTCTCAAGTTATTCAGTCATGGCCTTGACCCAACATTCATCTTTGCATGCTTCATTTACATTTTGAGGTTCGGTGGAAGATAGTACTGCTAGATAGCTTGAGGTTTCTGTAATAGTTCTTCTTGTCTATACACCTTCCTCTTTTTCCCCTAAAATTTGAGTTTCTGGATGATTTTTTTGAACATACCTGGACGTAGTCTTTTCTTCTACCATTATCTCTTCTTCTAGTGCTTCATTGGTTTCTTCTTTAGAGTCAGTGTGATTTGCTGTGGGAAAATAATCCCCATCTTCTTCATTGTCATAATCTTCAGTTTTTATCTGTTTTGGATTTTTGCATGCTTCATCAACCACAACATCAATACTTTCAATAATTTTCCCAAGTCTTTTATTATAACATTATATCCTTTACTTGGGGAAGAGTAACCAAGAAGAATACCTTCATCTACTCTGGGTTCAAACTTACCAAGTTTTTCATCAGTACTTTTGATGTAACATTTGCTTCCAAAAACTTTAAAGTATTTTACAGTAGGAGTCTTACCATACCAAAGTTCATGTGGAGTTTTAGTGTTGTTTACCCGAAGATTTTCTTGGTTGAGAATAGTGACGGCGGCGAATGCAGCTTCACCCCAGAAGGTTATAGGAGTTCTAGGTTCATCTAGCATAGCTCGAGCCATTTGTTGAACATTTCTATTCATTCTTTATACCACTCCATTTTGTTGAGGAATCCTTGCGGTGGAGAACTACCTTTTTATTCCATGTTCACAAAAGTCAAAGAATTCATCCAAGGTAAATTTCCCTCCTCGATCAGATCTGAGACATTTGATTTTGCGATCTGATTCATTTTCAACCAAAGCTTTGAAGGCTTTGAAATTTTCAAATGCTTCATCTTTATGCTTTAGAAGACCTATTTAACACATTCTGGAAAAATCATCAATGAATAATATAAAGTATTATTCTCCATGAGATGACTTTTTCCTTGATGGTCCACATAAATCAGTATGAACAAGTTCAAGAGGCTTACTAGTTGACCCTTCTTTTTCAATGAAGTGAGATCTAGTTTTCTTATCGAATTGACATGGTTTTCATATTGTATTTTCAGGAATGCTGATATCTGGAAGATCACGAAAAACCTGGAATCTGCATGCTTTTCGTATTTGAGAAAATCTTAGATGTCCCAATCATCTATGCCATAGCCAGCTTTCATCATTTTTGCTTAGATAGCACTGTTGTTGTCCTCCCTTGAGTATGTATAGGTTGTTTGGAGTTATTGTACCCTTGATCACGGTTTCTCCTGTATCAAGCTCACAAACAACACATCCATTTGATCGAAACACCACTTCATTTCCTTGATCACACATTTGATTGACACTCAATAGTTTATGCTTTAGACCATCAACATACATAACATTCTCAGCTTTAACCTTTTCTTTCAAGAAAACAGAGCCTTTACCTTTTATGACAGTAGGAGTATCATTTCCAAATGAGACATTCTTTTCCTTTCCTAAGGCATTATATGAGTGGAGTTTTTCTTTGTCACATGTCATGTGTTTTGAGCGTCATACCACTGATTTTCTTGACATTTTGCATACAAGACTATACCACATATTTCTGTTTGCAATTATTTCTTTCTCCATATTTTTGGATTTAATGGAGTTTGCTCCTATTGAGATATTTGTCGAAATTTACTCCTGCATTCAAATTCTTCATGGCCAAAGTTGTTACAGATTGAGCATTCTATTTCATTTTCAAGAAGAGAAAAGTTATTATAGGAACTTTTCTTGATCCCTAGCACATTCCTTTGATTTCATGCTTCTCTAGTCATGATGGTATTGTAAGCAACACATTGAGCAGCTTTGTGTCCAAAATTATGACATAAGAAACATTGATCATTAAAGAAGTTCCTGTGATTATTGAATCTACTGACCTGGTGATTGTAGTTTCTATTGATATTCATCTTTGAAGCAAATTGAGTATGATTTACCTGAGGTTGGTTGTAGCTTTTGTTCATCCTTGAAGTAAATTGAGCCTAATTTACCTGGTGATCTGCTTTATGCCTTTGTTGAAGATTTTCATACTATTCACTATTCTTTGCTGCATCAAGATAGCTTTTAGTGGAGGTTGACGACTTTTGTGATTGAGATGCTTCTTCAATATATCCAAGACCTGTCTTTATCAGAGGAGAATGCTTCACTTTGATAATTTTATTTAAGGTTTCTGATCCTTTATCAAATCTAAGATTGAGAGCTTTTGTTTTCTCAAGATCCTTTCTTAGACCCACAATTTTACATTCTAGTTTTTCATAGTGTTTTTCTCTTTCAACAAGTTGGTATGTCAAGGTATCTATAATCATATTCTTTTCTTCTAAATAGATTTTGAGTTTAGATATTTCTTCATGAAGGTCATCTTCTTCTAAAGGATCCCAAAAATTATCATCTTCATAAGCCATTATAAGTGTATAGTCATTACTATTTTCATCTTCATCACTATTTGATAAACCATCATTATCTTCATGAGTATAGTAACTCTTTTTACTTACACTTTGTTTTCTATTCCATTTTGCAAATTCCTTCCCTTTATCATATTTATCTTTATGAGGACATTTGGCAGCACAATGACTGACTCTACCACAAGAAAAACATTTGAAAGGTAGTTTACCTCTAAATCTTCCAGAACCCTGTTGAAGCTTCTTAACAAAGTTTACTTCATCTTCTTCTTTTGAAATATGTCCTAATTCATTGAGTTCTTCCTTTCCTTTTGCTGAAGCTTTAAATGTGGCTTCTCTCATATTTGATGGGCCTCCTTTTCTCATTTCTAGGGTAGTTAAGCTTCCATGAGCTATGTCATAGTGATAGCCTATAGATCCTGTTTTTCTTCTATAGCAGATACTTTTGAATCAAATTTAGTAGACAAGGATCTTAAAAATTTCTCAACTAAGGTAACTTCCTTTATCTCTTCACCTAGATTCTTCATGCAATTAACAACCTCATCTATACATAAGAAGTAACTAGTTATACTTTCATCATTGTTCATCTTAAGAGTTTCATATTGAATTCTGAGAGTTTGAAATTTAGCATGTTTTACTTGAGAGTCTCCTTTGTAGCTTAGAATGATTTTGTCCCATATTTCTTTGGCTAATTTTAGCTACATAACTTTGACAAACTCTAATGGTGATAGACTTCCCAATAATGTATTGACAGCCCTGGCATTGGTTTCATATTTATTTGTACCTCCCGTATCTCTAGGAATTGCTGATGGAAATGTATATCCTCCTTCCATGATTTCCCAGACATCTGTTCCAAGTGATTGTAGATAGGTTGTGGTTCTTATCTTCCAATAAACAAATTTTCTCCCATCAAATATTGGTGGTGTGATGGATCCCATACTTTCTTGATTACTCATGATGATGGATCTCCCTTCAAGCGATCAAGCTTCTTCTGAAGGACCTGCTCTGATACCAATTGTTGGAAATAATACTAAGAGGGGGGTGAATCAGTGTTATCAAAATCAATAATTTAATTTTCCAAACAGATTTTTATATGCTACTTTAGCTAAGTGATCTAATGTGTATACGCAACTGTACTTTAGGAAACCAACGTATATGTAGAGAAATTTTGATTTACCCAATTTATCATGCATTGAACTTTAACTAGTATATCAAAAATTTATTAGACAGTGCAGTAAAAGTAGAATAAAGCATCACACATAAGCAACACACATGAACACCAAGATATAAGGTGGAAACCCAATGTGGTTGAAAACTACCTACTAGTGTTGTCTTTGTCTTCTTTAAATAATAAAAAAATATGTTTACAATTTTGTATTGGTGCAGACTTATACCAGTACGCAGGCTTCTACGTACAGAAGGTTGCAACCTTATCTCATTCTCCAGCCTCTCCTTGTTATAGAAATTTTTGGGCACTGCAACTCCAGTCATAAATGTCCATAAACCAAGGGCTCCTAAGTCCCTAAAAGTGTTCCTTCACACCCTAAAAGAACAATGTCAATTGATTACATCATCTCCCAAAAGTTCTCCACATAAAACTGCTCAAAACTCGTCAAAACTGGACCATACAGAATGCCCAATGTAGAGGGTACGATGCATCTCACCTACTTAGTGTAAAGGGTGCAATGCATACTGGAAAACCCTTCTGTAGGGTGCGATGGGAAAGAATGGACAAATGGCAGAGACAGTTTGCGAGGTGGAGGATCATAGAATCTTCCAGAAACTTCTCCTCTGACACTTGCCTCTCTGAATTCGCCCAGGGCTGAGTAAGAGATCATCAATCTCCAAGTGGAATCAAGAACTATCAGAGAGAGGACACTAATAAAAATCTTAGAAGTTGACTCACCCCCCTACAATCATCTATATATGGATCCCTCATCACAGAGATCTAGGGGCTGGAATCTTGTACCTTGTAAGGAATTTTTGTTGGTTTCCTGGTGCAACATCATAGTGTTGGGTGATCTAAGCTTTTCATGAGGTGAAGAAGGGCTTTCATGCTGAGAGGATCACGCTGGGTCAGAACAATTGGTTGTAATCCTCTTTGCGATTCTTGATATTAATGAAGTTATTCAAGTTTCCCTCCACATTCTTGTATGTTTGATGATATATGCATTTGTGTGGCCAATACATATCTGGTCTTGTATTGCTTATGATTGTAGATCTCTGTTCTTTGATATTATTATGCTGCTTTGATTCCATAGGTGCTCTTTGAAGCTGGGTAGACGAAGAATAAGTGAAAAATATCTATCGAAAAGGAGAGGAACCAAGCAAGGAACCAAGCGCAAGACTAAGGTTGGTGTCCTTTGTTCCCCTCTTATCTACTTCTCATAAAGGAAAGCGTAATTAGTTTTAGTTGTTTTTTTCTAAGATAGCTACTAGTCTTAGTGGGATTAGCAGCTCCGAGTGGACATTAGATTTCCCGATGACACTCCTAGAAAGCTACGACCCCATAACTCTTGTACTAGATGATATGTTTACTAGTACGTAGGCTGCGACCTATAGAAGGCTACGACCTTATTTCTTCCTCCAAAGACCACGTTTCATAAATTTTCAAACTAGATCCATCAACAACATAATAATTGTAATTCAATCATCAAATACATCTGCGTCAACCAATCACTTTCTGAACCAACCACAATCGAATCAATCAATCACTTTAACAACCCATCAATTTGATCATTTAGAATATTGTCACCAGAATACAGTAACCAGAACCCAAAATTCTGCAACAGTAAATAGAAACAACTGAAACATATTTTATAAGGTATATGCTACTTCCATGTGTCAAACCTGCATGTATATGCACTTTTCTCAAAGCCAACCAGCGTATACATCTAAAAATATTACTTTATAATTTTGCAGCTATTCCAAACTTCAGTTATGCCCAGATCATAATATTTACAGAACAATACATGCGTCTGTATATAGATCTAGAATAAACATGATCAAACCATATAAAGATAGTTCATTTCAAGCCTTAAGATCTCAATCCATCATTAGATCTTATCCTCCATCAAACGCTAAGGTTAATCCCTAGATCAGATCAAGCACAACACCATAAGCCAATAACCTGCATACTAGATTTCACACTTCATCAAATATTAGATACTTGCACACATTGGCCTAATGATCTTCTACTCCTTTTATAGTTTTATGGCTTTCTCAATACCATGGACCAAAACCACTTAGGACCAATACCTTGGACCAAATACCTAGGTTCAATACCTCAGACCAGATACCTTGGACCATTACCATGGATCAAAATACCATGGACCAAATACTTCAGACAAAAAACTTAGTATTCCAAGGTATACACACTTTTCCTTTTGTGAGAGTGCGTGTGTACGTATACGCTACTTGTGGTCAATGAACCTGCGTGTATACATATCTTGGTCAAGGTGAACCTGCATATACCTCTCTTTCTTCATTCTTTGTAGACTGATATGTAATTCTTTGTTGTTAACCTGCTCTTTCATCTGAGTGAGTTTCCATCAAGGACAATACTTGTACAATAATTCCAACATATGAAACAAACACGGAAGAGAACATACTATTCAGATGACTGGAATTGCCAATAAATTGTATTAATCTTCCACATAGCATACATTTCATTGATAGTAAATAGAACTTCTCTCTTGGAAAACTAAAAATTTTGAACCCTTGGTTTAGTCTCATAAATCTATTTTTATAGGGCCTCAAAGGGAGAACCCATTAAAAAATATTCCTTCTATATTTTATTATAGTTGATAATTATAACAAAAACGTCAACATGTTCTATGGCACAAATTTACTAACCAAACCCTAAGTGACTGGTTGAAAATAAAATATTTACATAAACAAAAAATAAAAAGTGGCATAATCGACATGATCTATAGTATCATTGGTCATGATAGGCAGGTTGCAGAGGTTTCATACATGGTTCGATGATTTGGAGCACATGAGGATTGAAAAAATTCATGCATCTTTGCCATAGTGTCGACGTTGGTAGAGGAGCCTAGAAGAACCATTGATATGAAATTTTGAGGTTGGTTAGACTTGTGTAGTTCAATCTAGGGTGAAATAGGGTATTTACCATCCCCAAAAGATGAATTTCCCTCTTTATATAGTTTACCATGGTCTTACCCTTCAGAGTGGAAGCCTTCTCATGTGAAGAGACTACTCTGCGTTTTCCCTCCACTAGTCTTTTGTTGTATTTTTCCCATTGGATCAACACTCCCACAAAGTCCCAACAACTAGGCAAGCCTACTCTGACAATATTTTCAAACTCAGTGTTGAAGGAATCCATGTTCTTTGATACCACCTCTAGGTACTCCTCATCTTTGACCCTAGCTTCCTCCTTTTGGACAACCTTAGAAATATCCATGATAGAAGTTACTCTATTCACCACATCTATGGGCCTCATCTCACTGAGTGGCCTCTCATTCACAAACAGAATGAACATTTTGGTAATCTGGGAGTTCTTTTATCCCTCCACTTTGGATGACAAGATGAGAACTTCATATTCTTTGATTACAATCCTCTTTTCATCCATCAAGGTTATATACTCCTAGTGGTTCCTTACCTCTTCAATGATCTCATTCCAAACCAATTGCTTGGCTTACAACAGGGACATGTTTCCTTTCAACTTTTCCTTTAAATCGAAGATCTCATGGTTTTTTGTCTATAGATTCTTATGATTTCTACATTTGTCTTGGAAGTATCAAGATGCTTCTCCTTCTATGTTATGTGTTGTAACATTATTTGGTTTTGATAAGTTAGTATATTAGTCAAAAATAAATTCAAAATGATAAGTTAGGATATGGATGCAAAAGAAAGAAAAATAAAAATGTTAGGAAAAAATTATATTTTATAGGTATCCATATCAATAAAATGCTAGGAGGTAGCTGCCCTAAAGAAAAAGGCAAAAGAAAAATAAAATGTTAGGGAAGCAAAAGAAAACAAAGGCTTCATTTTCATACAAAAATAAATGCAAAGGTTGCTAGTCTAAATGCGTCACATTAGAAAAATGTTAAATTTTGTTAACTTATGATTAATTCCTTAGTCATGATTAATTCTTGGATTATAAACCTTTGGAATTTCAAATTATATTACAAAGTGCATTTTGGATTAGACCCAAGTCAATAAACGACAAAAAGTCTTGTCAGCTTCCAATAAGAAGAGCGCATGATTCAATGGTTGATCTACTCCTCGCCTGGATCAATGGCGGGTTGAGACTTCCCACCCCCCTCGATTGTTTCCCGTTAATGAAATGGCGGGTGGGGTGGGGGAATCTAGAAAGCAGTTTCCATGGCCGGTGCCCCAACCTTACGTGTCTCCACCATATCACTTTGCATCCCCCCTCCTCAAAACCACAAACCACTCACTACCCCCCCGCAAACTGCTCATGCTTTCTGCTCTGCCAATGGCTTTTCCATCCCGCACCTTAACCGTTATCCATTAACCACTCTCAAGCCGCCACCTCACATACCTGTTTCCTATTCGACATACCCATTGCCACCTCACACACTCACTCCCTTAATGTCATGCCAGTTATAATCACACATTAAACCTCCACTCCTATGCATTAAAGCAACTACAATTATGAATTAAACGGTTACCCCTTTCCCGACATATTATAAATAAACCTATTCCTATCTCCTTATTAATTTCCTCTAACTTTTTCTGCTTTTCACAGGTAAACGATTCCTATAGAGATTTTCTTATTCACTTAGTCTGTTACCAGCATTCTTTTTCCTTATGTTTGCCAGTATTTATACCAGAACTATACTGAGGTAAGAGTATATGGTTGTGAGCTTGCAACATATAAGCTGCCCAAATATGTTCCTATGAGAATATTTTCTTTTTAATATATTAGGCAAATGATTCACATGGATGAGCTACACTTTGTGACAGGTAAAAGGAAGTCTTAATTTAAGCTCAAAGCACATATTTGATCATTTATTTGCAACACCAAATCAGTTGGTTTTGAGGCAGATGCATTTTTAAGGAAGATGAATTTCTAGCCCAGTTTCACTTGGTCCTATGATCCTTTTGGCATCATTTTTGCTTTGAGAGTTAATTTCAAAATGACTCCTTATAATCACACTCCAAGGCCAGAAATAGAAAAATTTATGAATCAAGAAGAATGGGTTGATGGGACTCTTCAAGAGGAAGATGAGCAGGTTGTATCTACCCCCATTGAACAGACTCTAGTTGCTCAGAGCAAGCAACAGAAAAGGATAAGAGAGGAAACTTCATCTACTTTAGATATTATGAAAGGATTTATTTTTCACCAAAAGAAGCCTAAGTTTAGCCTAGACACATCAACAGACGAAACTCCACCAATGATCACTGATCTGGGAGATCTAGAAGTGTCTACGTTAGAAAGGATTAGTGCTTCAAGTATTCCTCCCACAACCAGTGTTTCAACTACTCCTCCTACAAATTCACCTTCTAGAGAGCCTCTAGAATTTATTCAGTCCACAGGAACTAGCTCTTTGGATGATTAGAATATATTTTCAAGGTTCCTAGAAATCAAATAGAAAAATGAGATTTTAAAGTCCAATGTGTACAACGAGTTCTGGAAACAAACTTCAACCTCCCAGCATAGGCTTCTTTCTACTTTTGACAATGAGAAAGGTAGAATGCATATGGATTTCTTACAAGCCTAGATTCCATTTCCTAAATCACCATCAGATTACAAAAGGATTGTGTTTTCATTTGAGACCAGTCAAATCCATCCAATTGATCAAATGGATATGCACAGACAGACTCGTGAAATGTTTTTTTCTACTATGATAACTACAACTATGTATCTTTCTAAACTTAGGACTGCCCTATCTAATGTTCAGTCCCAACTTAAGTTAGAAAATATTTCTTCTTTAGCCAAAGACAACAGAATAAATTCATTAGAGGATTTTGTAATTAAAGTGGGATATGATCCCAAAGATGTAAAAGTTGTAGAGCTACTCCTTAAGAATAAAGATGCAGACATCGTTGCATTGAAGAAACTGTTAAATTTTCCCTCAACAGAAGATCCTCTGACCAAGGATGTGGCAGAGAATGAACAACAAAGGAGGATATGCTCAATTTTATGATTAAGCAAAATATACAGTTGAAGAAAATGGAAGAGCAAATTGAAGAATTATTTAAAGAGAAGGAAGAAACACAGCTTGCCATGGTTCCACTCACATCAATCCCAATAGCAGTTGCAAGTACAAAGCCTAGTTCATCATCAGTAGCCATTAATTCTGCATCAACAACATCTGATCCAACCATATTAGCACGGGAATTGTCCATACAAAGACAACAAAATGAGAAATTACTGCATAAATTCAAAAATCTAGAGCTGCAGAAAGTACAAAATGATACTTTGTACTTGCAAGAAATGTAGAAGACTCACAAATTGGAACTTAAAATCAAGAAGTGAGAGAGTGAGTCCCCGATGGCAGACACTTTGGCACATGCCAAGAAAAACATTTGGAAAAAAATCAGTCAATCCATGACAAAGGTATGGTTATCCATACAGATTATTTTTTAGCAGCAAGAACTCATCACTAGATGCATAACAATGATAGAAGAACAGAAAGCAGCCTTGAAGACCAAGCTAGCAGAAGCCACATATATGATCAAGGTTTTAAATTAAAAGAGAAGAGAAGAATTAGAATAAATAAACATCTCTGACAAAACAAATACCATCTTAGAAATCAAGAAGGTATTACAAAAAGGGAATTTGATTAATCAATTAGAAACTAAATGTCAAACCCCAGATATTTCTGTCAAAATATTTCACTCAAAATTTAATTTTTTAGATTAGAAAGTGTTGCCAGGATTAGTAGGTTTGAATGATAAATTGATTAGATTAGATGATTATTGCAAGGAGTTATATGCTATTGTAATAGACAGAACCAAATTTGCAGGAGTTAAAGGACAGATAACAGGGAGGGATTTTCTGGAAGCTTTGGAGTTTGATTTAACCATCTTACATGGAATCAAACACTTATTTCTCCCCAAGCCTAATTTCAAAAGATACACAGAGGTGGATGAAACATTTAGAAAGATGGTGAATGTGGAAATCCCAAGTGAAGAAGGATGGGATAAATTGTGTGAAACTATTGAGTAATTTCTCATTCTAACAGCATGACAACTTATCATTGTTTTCAGGCCAGATCATCAATAGATTCCCAAAGGATAGAGCCACCTCATTAGAAATTATTTGGTTCCTATTATATGGTTCTATTTTTGTATTTTGTACTATTTTGGTATTCCATTCCAAAACAGATTGTAGATATTTTGCAAATTTTGTATAAATAACTCCTCATTTGAGTTATCAAAGGTTGAACCCTTGAACAAGTTATCAAGCAGATTTGTACTAAGTTGGATCATTTTTGAAATAATAAATATTCTAGATTTACCTCCTATGGTCTATTTCTCAGTGAGTTGTATTTCATCTTGTTCATTCATTATGTTTTCCTCATATAAATTAAGTATTTTGTAGTTATCCGATTTAAAATTTAACTAAGTTTCAGTCTCATTTTGAATCCTCTGTGAAGTTGTGATTTTAAATAAGAGAATAATTTATAGAACTATTTGTTATTGTAAGTTCCTCTTTAACATATAAACTACACCAGATTTCTGTAACAATTTGATTATATTTTTTTGATTAAGAAAGCACTGGTTTCTTAATTTCTTCTTATAAATGGTTAAATATTTAGTTTGAATATCAAATCAATTATCCCTCTCATGCTATAATTTTCCATCCCATTAAAATCAAATTCACCATGTGTAGTTAAAGAAAAGCCTTTTATTTTACTTAAGAAACTATCTAAGTTTAAAGAACATATTTATAAAAAAATTCATTGTTCATCCAATCATTTAAAAGAACAAAACATTATAGATGCTTTGGCATAACTAATTGACCTTAAGTTATCTCAAAGGACAACATCAGATTGGCACTGTTGCCAAGGACCGAAGGACTAAAAGTTAGATTGTCCCTTTTCCTTTAAGGTGAATAAAGGATAGGATATAGGTCAAAATTTTTCACCTGGTGATTCCACTATTTCAAGCTGGCTCCTTTTAAGCATACTAGATCACGTTCTAATTCTAATATTGTTAACCCTCTACTAGATCCCAAAAGACTTATTAGGGGAGCCTCTTCAAGGACAAGACATAGAACCTCTTCTTCTTCTTCAGCTTTACACCCTAAAGACATATCATCTATCGATCATTTTTCATTTGTGCCATCCAACCTGATTGGACTGAACTACCTTCTAGGGTTTTTGAACTCCATTCAAGAGAAGTAGATCTTCCATCAGCCTTTCTAATACAATCACTTGAGTCATATCAAGTGACATCCATTCCTATAAAATCACATTCATTTGAGGAAGAATTAGGTTTACATTTACCTTAATTCAAACCTACAGACTTCATCTTCCCAACTCCTTATTATGTTCCATCAACTTCTAGTAATATTGAAGAGACATTCTCTATCTCTTCGAATCCTTTATTTGACAATAAGGAAAATTTTCCATCACAAGTTCATAAGTTGGTTATTAAAACCCATTTGAGATTTTCAAGGAGGTCTCCTCCCTCTTTATCTCCTCCACATACTAATACTCATACTAATTCCTCTTCATCACCTTCATCTTCATCATTCACCGAGTCACCCCAAACTCCTCCTGCTATCATGGCTTTTAAACCCATTGTACAAGCAAGGTATGTTGCTCTAGTCCTCCCTCAAAACTTGGCAAATTTTCCTAATGGATATCTAAAGAATTTACCAAGATTTAATGGAGAAACTGGTCCTTCAGCAGAAGATCATGTATCATCTTTCCTAGATTTTGCTAACAATATGAACATAGAATAGGAAAATGTTTATATGAGATTATTTATGCAATCCTCAAAAGGAAATGTTAGGATATGGTTTAGGAAACTTAGACCTAACTCTATTAGGACATGAAATGATCTCATAACTATGTTTAAAAATCAATGGGGGGTAAAGAAGGATCTTGTTTACTTTCTCACTAAATTTGAAGAATTGAAGAGAAACCTTGGTGAACCAGCTGCTGAATTAATCAAGATATTTAAAAAACTCTATCATAAAATTCTTGTTGATTGTAAACCACCAGTAGCAACTGCAAAAGTCAGATTTTCCAAACCATTTGAAGATGATTTGTAGTCATGTTGAGAGAAAGGGTATATAATACATTAGAAGACATGTAGACAAATGCTATAAAGGTAGAAGCTAATAGGTCTTCTTCTAGAAAACTTAAAGCTAAAGAAGAGAAAGAAGAAAGAAAATTAAAATCCAGGGTTGATGATTCATCTTCTTCCAAAACTAAACTTGAAGATCAAAAAATTGATGAAATTACATCTTCACTTACAAACCTTTCCAATAGGATTTCTAAAATTGAAGCACAACCTAGACCTACTCAGCAAACTATTGTCAGACCTCAAGCTCAAACTAAATTTCGAAGAGCTCCTCAAATGCAGATCCTTTAGTGACCAGGTTCTGATCAAAAAATTCAACCACCTTTGTTGAGTGATGATCAGCAGACAAGATACAAGCCCTTTAATTGCTAAAAATATCAATAATGTTGATTCTTCAGCAGTACAAATGGAAATAGTTCCTTCATCTTCCCCTCGGTCTTTTGAACAAGAAAAAGGAAATGTGTAGCTTTCAAAATATCAAGCATTCTCTGAATTTTTTATTGCAAAATTAAATAAGAGGTATGATCTAAGACCTAGATCAGGCCCAGGTAGACCTTCGAAATCTACCACTATAATTGAATTTGCAATAAAATCTATTCAAACACAAACTTCAACACCTCAAACTACAGAGTCATCCATTGAAACCTTTTCATCTGATAAGATAATTTTGACAACTTTTAATGTTGAAAAGGAAATGGAAAGGGTCAAGGTTCCTATCCCTTTAGTTGAACTTTCCAAAAACCATGCTTATAAAAATCAAGTGTCTAAATGGATACAATCCTTTAGTGTAGATGTTGAGGGAGATATTATTAGTTTGCAAGATAAAAAAACCCTCAGTAGTTTTTGGCCCTAGTTCTGATATGATTGACGAAATTGTTCCACCCTTTTATGTAACTTTAAAAGTCCATGATTTTCTTTTATATAACTGCATGTTGGACTTTGGAGCTTCTCATAACCTTATGACAAAGGTAATTATGGACCAGCTCCAGTTACAAGTTACTCATTCTTATCATGACCTCTACACCTTTGATTCAAAGAAAGTACCATGCCTAGGACCGATCAAAGACCTAGTTGCAACCTTAGCCCAAATACCTATCAAGAGTGTAATTTTAGACATATTTGTCACTGATATTCCTGCCAAGTTTGGCATGCTCCTGTCTAGATCATGTTGTACTAAACTTGGAGGATCACTTCAAATGGACATATCTTTTGCTACTATTCCAATCTATGGAGGTGAACATTTAAGGTTATATAGGGAAGTCAGATTCCTCCATACTGTTTGTAGGTCTGATAAAGCAAAAAATCATCCCATCTATACAGTGGATGAGGATTTGTTTTGCTTTCAGTTGCCCTTGAAACATTAATCAAATACTCAAATTGCAGAATCAGATATCTGGAAACTTTATTTTGATGGCTCTTGCTCAAAGGAAGGAGCAGGTGCAGGAATTGTTTTCATTTCACCAAATAAAGAAAACATAACTCAGTGATGTAAAATTGAATTTGAAGTCACCAACAATGTGGTTGAGTATGAGGCTTTTCTTCTTGTTCTTGAACTAGCTAAGAGTCTAAAGGTTCAAAACTTGAGTGTATTTCCTGATTCTGAGCTAATAATGAAGTAGTTTAGAAACATGTGTCAAACAAAGCACCCAAGACTTAGGTCTTATAGAAATGAAGTTTTGGATACAATTGAAAATTTCTTCCAAGGATTTAACATAACTATTATACCTAGAGATGAGAATATGCATGTTGATTCACTTGTTGTCTCAACAAGCTCTTTCAAAATCCCTGAGCCAGTATTGTTGGAATACAAGATTCAAGTCAAGTATAGACCATCAATTCCTAATAACCTTAAACACTGGCAAATTTTTGAGGATGATGAACTATTAAAATATTTTCTTCAATTCATTGATGAATTCTCAAATATGCAAATTGAAGAAGATCAAAAAGATGTTCAAGAATCAAATCAACAAAGCCCAAAAACTTCATTAAGTCCTAAAATTCTTGATCATGATATCATTCGATTATCGAATAATTTTATTCCCAAAGGATTAGTTCCATTGGAAAAACTATTTTATAATAATGATGTCTCCAAAGACCCCTTGTTTAAATCACCTAAAGAAGAAATCGAAGAATGCAATATTGGGGCTTTAAATGAAGTGAGAAATGTTAAATTGTCCTCATATTTGCCTTTGGATGTTAAAAACAAATACTTGAATCTTCTTAAAAATTACAAAGATTTTTTTCCTGGTGTTATAATGAGTTAAAAACTTATGATACATCTTTAATTGAGCATAAGATTCCTTTGAAACTAGAAGAAAAACCCTTCGAACAAAAACTAAGAAGAATCAATCCAATCATTCTTCCAACTATTGAGAAAGAACTTAAAAAATGCTTGATGCTCATATCATAGTCCCCCTGAGGTATTCTGACTAGGTAGCTAACCTAGTTCCTATCAAAAAGAAAAATGGTGAAATTAGGCTATGTGTAGACTTTCGAAATATGAACAAATCATATTTAAAGGATAACTACCCATTGCCCAAAATGGATTATCTACTCTAAAAAGTTTCAAGTTTAAAAAAGATTTCTATGTTAGATGGATTTTTTGGTTACAACCAGATTATGGTAAGTCAGGCTAACCAAGACAAAACTGCTTTTACTACTCCCTGGGGTACATTCATGTATACTAGGATGCCATTTGGACTGGAAAATGATGGATTCACTTTTTATAGAGCCATGGATCTAGAATTTGTATCTAGAATTTGTAGGTAAAATGTCTGAATTTACTGTCATTTATCTAGATGATTTAATTGTTTTCTCTCATTCTGATGAAAATCACTTAAAACAACTGAGCAAGGTTTTTGATAGGTGCAAAAAATTTGGCATATCCATCAATCCAAAGAAATCTTTATTTTTTGTAAAGGAAGGAAAATTACTAGGGCATATTATTTCCAAGGAGGGAGTTATCATTGATCCAAAGAGAGTTTCAACTATTTAGACTCTATCTCTGCCTAGAAATAAGAAAGAGATACAAACATTCCATGGGAAAATAAATTTTCTCAAAAGGTTTATCCCTAATTATGCAGAATAGTAAAGGATATAGTTTACATGTTAAAGAAGAACAATGAAGTGAAATGGATAGTTTCTGCTAGATATGCTTTTGATCATATCAAAAAGGCTATATCTGAGGCCCCTACATTGGCTAGTTATGATTATTCTTCACCTTTTAGCATATTTTCTTTTGCATCAGAGACAACCTTAGCAGTTGTACTTTTACATAAGAATACAAATGGTGATGACCAACCCATAGCCTTCTTTTAGAAATTCATGAGAGATTTTGAGCTTAGGTATGAAATTATTGAAAATTAAGCTTATGCTTTAATACAAGCCCTTGAAGCCTTTAGAACCTATGTCTTGCATTCACACATTACAACCTATGTCCTTAATCATGTTGTCAAAATTGTTTTGACCCAACCTGATGCTGATGGAAGAAGAGGGAGATGGATTGCTAAAATTCTTGAATTTGACTTTAGATTAAGACCGCAAAGCTAGTAAAGGGCCAAGGTCTGGAAAAATCGTTAGCTGAATCTAACTACAAAGAATTGGGGATAAATCTTGTTTATGAACTTTCATTAGAGGAGAATCCACAAGAACCTCCTACTTTTGCAAATGAGGAGAATCCACAAGAACCATTTTCTTTTGCAGAAGGGGAGAATACACAAGAACCTCTTTCTTTAGATCAAGCCATTCTTGTTCATATAGATCAAAAATATCTACTCTTTGATTGGTATTCTGATAGTGTGCAGTTTCTTAGAGATTTTCAATGTCCAGCTAAACTTTACTTGAAATAGTGTAAAGTCCTGAAGCTTAAAGAAGTGAAATAATGCATTATCAATGCTAATATATATTGGAAAGACCCTCTTAATATCCTTCTTCTTTTTTTAACTAAAAATGAAATAGAAGGAATTATAGATTATTTCCATGCAGGGCTTTATGGTGGACACTATGATTGGACAGCAACAACTTACAAAATTTTAAAGGTAGGTTTCTAATGGCCCACACTTTTTAAAGAAGTTGGAGAAAGAGTAAGAAGTTGCACACAATGCCAAATATTTGCAGCGAAACAGAAGTTGTCAGCACTTCCTCTTGTTCTAGTACTGGTTCATGCTTCTTTTCTACAATGGGGGTTGGACTTTATAGGGGAAATTCATCCACAATCAAGTAATCAACATAGATGGATTCTAACTACTACAGACTATTTTACTGAATGGGTAGAGGCTATACTTATTAAAAATGCGACTGATACTGTTGTGATTAAATTCCTTGAGGAAAATATTTTATCAAGATGTGGATGTCCTCAATAGATTGTTACGGATAATGTAGCAGCTTTTAGCAGTGTTAAAATGATTGAGTTCTATCAAAAGTATTCAATTCTATTACACCATTTTATATCATACTATCCACAGGGTAATGGGTTAGCAGAGTATCCAACAAGAGCTTGGTTAAGGTCATTAAGAAGACTCTTGAAGACCATAAAAAGAGTTGGGACAGTCACCTAATCCAGGCAATTTGGGCAAATAGAGTTTCCCCTAAGAGGTCCACTGGAAAATCTCCTTTCCAATTAGTCTATGGTAAGGAAGAAGTTTTTCCCACTCATTTAGCTTTACCTGTTATGAGATTACTTCAGGAATATTATGAAGAAAACTATGATTTCTCAAGAAGGATAAATCAAATCATTGTGTTGAATGAGGACAGAGATGAAATTTAGTACAAGCTAAGGAAATAACAAAACAAGATGAAGGAGTTGTTTGATAGAAAGGCTAGAGAAAGGAATTTCGAGAAAGGTGACCTAGTGCTTAGATGGGATACAAGAAGAGAGGATAAAGGCAAGCATGAAAAATTTGACAACCTTTGGTTTGATACATTTAGCATTGTAGAAGTCAAAGGAAATAATACATTCATCCTATAAAATTTGGAAGGACAATATTCCTCATTTCCAATCAATGGGAAATAGCTAAAACATTATATCCAGTATTAATTTTTCATCCATTCATTCATCATCTATAAATATCCAAAGAGTTCATTTTATTTTGAAAAAATTGCAAGTAAGTATCTATTTCAACAAAGACTCCATAGCCTGAGGAGAAGGCACTTGGACCTATTTTTTCTCTGCATCCCACAGGGGGAAGTAGTCCCCAGCCGGAGTCAATGTTGTAACATTATTTGGTTTTGATAAGTTAGTATATTAGTCAAAAATAAATTCAAAATGTTAAGTTAGGATATGGATGCAAAAGCAAGAAAAATTGAAATGTTAGGAATTTTTTATAATTTATAGGCATCCATATCAATAAAATGCTAGGAGTTAGTTGCTCTAAAGAAAAAGGAAAAATAAAAATAAAATGTTAGGGAAGCAAAATGAAAACAAAGGCTTCATTTTCATACAAAAATAAATGCAAAGGTTGCTAGTCTAAATGCGCCACATTAGAAAAATGTTAAATTGTTAATTTATGATTAATTCCTTAATCAGAATTAATTCTTTGATTATGAACCTTTGACATTTGAAATTATATTACAAAGTGAATATTTGATTAGACCCAAGTTAATAAATGACAAAACGTCTTGTCAGCTTCCAATAAGAAGAGTGCATGATTCAATGGTTGATCTGCTCCCTGCCCAGATCAACGACAGGGAGAGTCTTCACACCCCCCTCGACCGTTTCCTGTTAATGCAACGAGCGAGTTTGCAAAGAGGTTTCCATGGCCGATGCCCCAACCTTATATGTCTCCACCATATCACTCTGCACCCCCCCACCCCAGTCACAAACTGCTCATGGTTTCCCCTCCGCCAACGTCTTTTCCAGCATGTGCCTTAACCATTATCCATTAACCAATCTCAAGCTTCCACCTCACATACCTGTTTCCTATTTGACATACTCGTTTCCACCTCACACGCTCACTCCCTTGTTGTCATACCCGTTATAATCATCCATTAAACCTCCACTCCTGTGCATTAAAGCAGCTACAGTTATGAATTAAATCATTACCCCTTTCTCGGAATATTATAAATAAACCTATTCCTACCTCCTTGTTACTTTCCTCTACCTTTTTCTGATATTCACAAGTAAATGATTCCTACAGAACATTTCGTATTCACTAAGCATGTTACCAAAATTCTTTTTCCTTCTATCTACTAGTATGGCCCCAAAAGGGAAATCCAAAAAGCAAAGTGCAGCTGAAATTTCTACCACTCCAACTCAGCTTGACCTTAACCATGCTCCTTTGGTAGACTCACTGTTCAAAATTGCAGAAGCCAAGTGTGAGTTCAATTTCTATGAGCTGCACTTGTGGCTTAAATAGAATTATCTCGACAAACAAGATCCAATTAGGTTTTGGGAATCCCTGTTACCTTTCTTTAGTTTCCCAAAGACACATGAGTTCCCTGACCTTATTACCTGGTGTCAAGCCAAATATGATCCTATGAAAAGAGAAGTCATGGCTCAGAATGCAGACATTCTGATAACCATTTATGCTGAAATCATAAATCAAATTCTCTTAATCCCCCAACTTGACTCCTTAACTCATTTTTCACTAGCATCACTTATGGATCTGTACCATAAGTTAACCTTTCCTCAAAGAACCCAAATTTTTTAAATCTTCCTACTTGAGGATGCAAAATTACCCAAAAAAAATCCAGCCTACTCATCCTCTATGTTTCCTAAAGTCTCAAGACATTGCATTTCTCTGATTTCCTATTTACTAGGATACCTAGATGATCAGTCTGTTGATGACACTATCCTTGGTAATTACAACCAATTCTTGGCTGATAATATGCATGAACAATTCATGAAATTCACTGTGCAGGGAGTGTTCAGTTACAACTCTGTAATTTTCCACATGTTTCTTTTTCAGCAGGGTGATCTGTTACCTATAAAACTCAGCAAGCAGGATGAACAAGGAATGAATCAATCAATGATTCACTAGACAGAAATAGTCATAACAATTTCTACTACCTCCTCATTTGTAGAATTTATATATGAATTCATACATCTAGTGGCACGACTCCTTAACAGTCAGACAAATCCCAGGATTGGGGATGAAATTAAAAGGATTCTACACTTAAGTGAACAAACCAAAACTGGTGACTAGAATTTATACCATAACTATACTGAGGTAAGAGTATATGGTTGTGAGCTTGCACCATATAAGCTGCCCAAATATGTTCCTATGAGAATATTTTCTTTGGAATGTATTAGACAGATTATTCACATGGATGAGCTACACTTTGTGTCAAGTAAAAGGAAGTCTCAATTTAAGCTCAAATCACAGATTGGATCATTTATTTGCAACACCAGATCAGGTGGTGTTGAGGTAGATGCATTGTTAAGGAAGATGAATTTCCAGCCCAATTTCACTTGGTCCTATGATCCTTTTGGCGTCATTTTTGCTTTGAGAGTTCATTTCAAAATGACTCCCTATAATCACACTCAAAGGCCAGAAATAGAAAAATTTATGAATCAAGAACAATGGGTTGATGAGACTCTTCAAGAGGCAGATAAGCAGCTTGTATCTACCCCTACTGAATAGAATCCAATTTCTCAGAGAAAGCAACAAAAAAGGGTGAGAGAGGAAAATTCATCTACTGAAGATATTATGAAAGTTTTTATTTTTCAACAAAAGAAGCTTATGGTTAGCCTGGTCACATCAGCAGAAGAAACTCCACCAGTGATCATTGATCTTGGAAATCCAGAAGGGTCTGCATCAGCACAAATTGGTGCTTCAACCACTCCTCCCACAACTAGTGTTTCAACTATTCCTCCTACAGCCCCTTCTAGATAGCCTCTAGAAATTATTCAGCCCACAGAAACTAGCTCTTCGGATGATAGGAATATATTTTCAAGGTTCCTAGAAATCAAACAAAAAAATGAGACTTTACAGTCCAATGTGTACAACCAATTCTGGAAACAAACTTCAACCTCCCAGCATAGGCTTCTTTCTACTTTTGATAGTGAGAAAGGCAGAATGCAAATGGATTTATTACAAGCCCAGATTCCATTTCCTAAATCACCATGAGATTACAAAAAGACTATTTTTTCATTTGATACCAATCAAATCCATCCAATTGATCAAATGGATATGCATAGACAGACTGGTGAGATGTTTTTTTCTATTATGACAAATATAGCTATGTCTCTTTCTAAACTTAGGACTGCCCTATCTAATGTTCAGTCCCAACTTAAGTTAGAAACGATTTATTCTTTAGCCAAAGACAACATAATAAAATAATTAGAGTATTTTGTAATTAAAGTGGGATATGATCCGAAAGATGTAAAAGTTGCAAAGCTATGTAGAAATTTTGAATAATTTAACACATATTCAATGGATATTATCCTGATCATGTACTATTACGGAAAAAATACACAATACATAAGCTCCTCTACGTTGATCATCAATATAGCAGCATCAATAACAATAAAACATCAAGAGCATTCACACATTAACACAGTATGTATCCCGGGGAAAGCATCTCGCTAAAAACCCCAACTATCTGTATATTAATGATTGAGTCATGTAACATTACACAGCATAATACTTCTCACAAGTATCTCCACCTCTGTTACACACAATACAGCTCAGATCTGAATCAATCACTGGCTCAAAAATCCTTCGCTGCTTGCCTGCCTCTGCTGCTCAATACCTGCTCAAGAACTGATGATAATTCCAAGGAAACCACATCTTTACTTGGCTAAATCACGTCAGCACAAGCTACAATGTGTGCAAATATGTGAGCAAACTCATTTGCATACTCAATCCCCTGATTGTGCAAGATCTGATGCACAACTATAGTCACAACTGATAGCAATCTGATTCTCTAACACCTGTCCCTGCTGAACTGAACATGCACTGACATGCAACTGAGTTAACTGATGTATTCATTAGTTGTATTATGAGTTAATAACTTGTGAATTAATTAATAACTAATTCACCCAACTCATCTCTAGTCTATTTGCCAGTTAGACTAAATACAACCAGTTTAACAAAGCTAAACTGAACACAACTCCATCAACTGCACCTCCAGTCCACTAAACTCAACTCACTTGAGTTCTAACTGAAGCCATGCATGCAAATATTCAACTAACCCATAAGAACCACGTATTTCCTTCATGCAATTGCATGTGCCACATCCGTAGCTCGAACTGAAGTGCTCCAAGAGAATAAGACAAAGTTTATAGTCCAAATATTATTGTGAGATAATAATATTTGACTTTTCTATTTTTGACAGCCAGTCTAAAAATAGACTTGATCACTCACACTGTGATCACTCACACTTTCATCAAAAATAGAAGTCCATCTATTTTTCCAACTTGATCAATCATCCATAAACAGCAACCTGCAATCCATAGACATGATCCATATGTCTAAAAAATAGACTTGCGCCAAAAATAGCCTGCGGGCCCACTTAGTGAAGGCGACTCTTTTCACTAAGCTCCATCATCTTGTTGCAATCTCAACACTCCCTCTCGACAAGATATGGATTATCAGCAACCCCTATCCTGCCTCGGTGGTACTCGATTTTCTCCTGGTGAGAGCCTTCGTCAGAATATCAGCGTCCTGATCCTCCGTTGGAATGTACGAAAGTAACATGATCCTCCGCTGCACACAATCTCTGATATGATGGTACCTGATGTCAATATGTTTAGATCTATCATGAAATACAGGATTAACCGAGAGTTTAATGCAACTCTGGTTATCACAGTAAATCACAGTAGGATCCAAATGAGAACCGAACAAACCAACTAGGATCTTCCTCATCCATATAGCCTCGCATGCAGCCAAACTTGCTGCCATATACTCGGCCTCCGCTGAACTGAGTGCAACGGATCTCTGTTTCCTGCTGTACCAAGAAACTGTTGTCGATCCAATACTGAAGACCCCTCCTGATGTGCTCTTTCTGTCCGTTGGGCTCCCTGCCCAATCTGCATCCGTGAAGCCACATAGCTTCACCTCATCCTCCTGTCTGTACCACAAACCATATCCCGATGTGGCTCTCAAGTAGCGCAATACATGCTTGCCCGCCTTCCAGAAGAGCTTGGTAGGCTTAACCATAGCT
>APFE030487282.1:97305-108931 GCA_000404065.3 Pinus taeda | reverse complement strand
CACAATACATAAGCTCGTCTACGTTGATCATCAATATAGCAGCATCAATAACAATAAAACATCAAGAGCATTCACACATTAACACAGTATGTATCCCGGGGAAAGAATATCGCTAAAAACCCCAACTATCTGTATATTAATGATTGAGTCATGTAACATTACACAGCATAATACTTCTCACGAGTATCTCCACCTCTGTTACACAAAATACAGCTGAGATCTGAATCAATCACTGGCTCAAAAATCCTTCGCTGCTTGCATGCCTCCGCTGCTCAATACCTGCTCAAGAACTGATGATAATTCCAAGGCAACCAAATCTTTACTTGGCTAAATCACGTGAGCACAAGCTACAATGTGGGAAAATACGTGAGCAAACTCATTTGCATACTCAATCTCCTGATTTTGCAAGATCCGATGCACAACTATAGTCACAACTGATAGCAATCTGATTCTCTAACACCTGTCCCTGCTGAATTGAACATGCACTGACATGCAACTGAGTTAACTGATGTATTCATTAGTTGTATTATGAGTTAATAACTTGTGAATTAATTAATAACTAATTCACCCGACTCATCTCTAGTCTATTCGCCAGTTAGACTAAATACAACCAGTTTAACAAAGCTAAACTGAACACAACTCCATCAACTGCACCTCCAGTCCACTAAACTCAACTCACTTGAGTTCTAACTGAAGTCCTGCATGCAAATATTAGTCATCCCATAGGTAACCACGTATTTCCTTCTGGGATCTGCATGTACCACATCCGTAGCTCATCCTGAAGTGCTCCAAGAGAATAAGACAAAGTTTATAGTCTAAATATTATTATGAGCTAATAATATTTGACTGTTCTATATTTAGACTGATCAGTCACTCCGCTGTGATCTAAAAATAGAAGTCCATCTATTTTTCCCAACTTGATCAATCATCCATTAACAGCAACCTGCAATCCATAGACATGATCCATATGTCTAAAAATAGACATAGTCTAAAAATAGACTTGCGCCAAAAATAGCCTGCGGGCCCACTTAGTGAAGGTGACTCTTTTCACTAAGCTCCATCATCTTGTTGCAATCTCAACAAGCTACTCGTTAATAAAAAAATATGCAGAAATCATTGCATTGAAGAAATGGTTAAAGTTTCCCTCAATAGAATATCCTCTAACCAAGGGTATGGTAGAGAATGAACAACAAAAGGAGGATATGCTCAATCTTATCATTGAGCAGAATATACAGTTGAATAAAATGGAAGAGTAATTTGAAGAGTTATTGAAAGAGAAGGAAGCAGCATAGGCTGCCATGGTTCCACTCACAAAAATCCCAATAGCAGTTGTAGGTACAAAGCCTACTTCATCATCAATAGCCATTGAGTCTACATCAATAGCAGTTGATCTAGCCAGATTAGCATAGGAATTGTCCATACAAAGACAGGAAAATGAGAAATTATTGCAGAAATTCCAAAATCTAGAGTTGCAGAAAGTACAAAATGATACTTTGTATTTGCAAAAAATGCAGAAGACTCACAAATTGGAACTTAAAATCAAGAAGGTAGAGAGTGAATCCCTGATGACATACACTTTAGCTCATGCGAAGGAAAACATTTGGACAAATATTTTTCAATCCATGACAAAGGCATGGTCATCCATACAGATTATTTTTTAGCAGCAAGAACTCATCACTAGATGCAGAGCAGTGATAGAAGAACAGAAAGTAGCCTTGAAGACCAAGCCAGCAGAAGCCACAGATATGATCAAGGTTTTAAACTCAGAGAAGAGAAGATTTAGAAGAAATAAACATCTCTGACAAAACATATACCATCTTAGAAATCAAGAAGGTATTACTAAAAAGGAATTTGATCAATCAATTAGAAACTAAATGTCAAACCCTAGATATTCTGTCAAAATATTTCACTCAAAGTTTAATGTTTTAAATCAAAAAGGATTGCCAGGATTAGTAGGTCTGAATGATAAATTTATTAGATTAGATGATTATTGCAAGGAGTTATATGTTGTTGCAGTAGACATAACCAAATTTGCAGGAGTTAAAGGCAAATAACAAGGAAGGCTTTTCTAGAAGCTTTGGAGTTTGACTTAACCATCTTGCATGAAATCAAACATTTATTTCTCACCAAACCTAATTTCAAAAGATACACAGAGGTGGATGAAACATTTAGAAAGATGGTGAATGTGGAAATCCCAAGTGAAGAAAGATGGGATAAATTGTATGAAACAATTAAGTAGTTGCTCATTCTAACAACATGATAGCTTATCAATGTTTTCAAACCAGATCATCTACAAATTCCCAAATGATAGAGCCACCTCTTCAGTAGTTATTTGGTTCCTATTATATGGTTCTTTTTTTGAATTTTGTACTATTTTGGTATTCCATTCCGAAACAGATTGTATATCTTTTGCAACTTTTGTATAAATAACTCCTCTTTTGAGTTATCAAGGGTTGAACCCTTGAAAAAGTTATCAAGTAGATTTATACTAAGCTGGAGCATTTTGAAATAATAAAATATTTTGGATTTCCCTCATATGGTTTGTTTCTCAGTGAGTTTTATTTCATCTTGTTCATTCATTATGTTTTCTTCATATAAATTAAGTCTTTTGCAGTTATCCGATTTAAAATTTAACTGAGTTTCAGTCTCATTTTGAATCCTTTCTAAAGTTTTGATTTTAAATAAGAGAATAATTTATAGAACTATTTGTTGTTGTAAGTTCCTATTTAACATATAAATTACACCATATTTCTGTAACAATTTTATTATATTTTGTTGATTAAGAAATCACTGATTTATTAATTTCTTCTTATAAATGGTTAAATATTCATTTTGAATATCAAATCAATTATCCCTCTCATGCTCTACTTTTCCATCCCATTAAAATCAAATTCACCATGTGTATTTAACGAACAACCTTTTATTTTACTTAAGAATCTATCTTAGTTTAAAGCACATGTTTATAGAATTGTTCACTGGTCATAAAATCATTTAAAACAGAAAAACATTATAGATGCTTTGGCATAACTAATTGACCTTAAGTTATCTCAAAGGACAACATTAGGCTTATCTTGGTGAAATTTATATCATTCTACACCCTTTTGAGCTCCACCTCTGAAAGATGGAGTTCAGTGAGGGTCTTCGTGAGTTGTTTAGTCAGGTTTTGAGGATCTCCAAGCACTGTCACTGCACATATATGTGAGTCTATTCTCTTTTGCAGCTATTCTACCTACTTCTTAAGGGCCAATATTTCATTATTCCTATCAATGAGCTCTTTGGCTAGGATCTCCTTTTATTTTTCTACATGTGCAAGTTCTTTTGATTGAACATGATCACTACCTAGAATCTTTTGTTTATGCTTGAGCTCCTGGATTTCTATTTGGGAACTTTGAAGGAGGGCTTCAAAAGAAGTTTTATCTTCGAGATTTACACCTAGCTTCATGACCAGCTCCTTGAAGCTCTCATTCTATGTGGAGATCCCTTGAGTTGGTTCTCTCTTGTTTCAACCTAGATGCAATCTTATCCATAATATTCTAGGCATTGTTGATGGTCATTGCGTTCCTATTGAGCTTTCTATACAACATCTCTCCAACCTGTCTATGGAAATTTATCTTGTCTGGTAGGGGAACACTTGTTAAGTCTAGTGAAACATCCAAAGCTTTGAACTAAGAACCAGAAGGAAAAGATCGTGCCAGTGGATGTTGTTAGACTTTGTCTTGTTAGCCCGCTGCAGCCAAATTCACCAAGGTTCATTTCCCGTCACTGGCAGTCATTAAATGCCATTTTGATCAAAAGAGTTATTTTATGTCTTGAGTCCATGGTTTTGTCTGCAGAAGTGTGAAATAACGCAGTAAGTTTTTTAGGAATGTCATCGTCAATAAGGTGAGATGGTTCTTCTCATCCTATGGTTTCTCGCTTATCATGGATGCTGCCTCCTCTCTTCAAGTTGCTTTGTTGTATACATTCACTTTGGTTGCAGTGAATAGTTCAAGAATTTCCAAAAGAGGTGCACAGTGCATAAACTGAGTGGCGCGACGCACTGGCCGTGCGCGGCGCATAGAGACATGTTCTGCAGTGCAAAATTTGCAGGTGCGCGGCGCACATAGACCGCACGACGCACTGGGCAGCCTGCGCAGCGCACAAGCCCGAAACCAAATTTTTTGTTTTTACCACTTCTCACGCAAAGTTGATCTCAGTCCTAAATGTTGCCTTGAGTAATTTAACAATATTCAACAAGAAGGATTTTCATCTCGACAAGGAGACGGAAGTTATCTTTCAATGATTCCAAAGTGGGATTTGAAGCTTGTCATGTCCCAGATGGCAGTGAAGGATTGGACCTCTGTAGATATGAAACGCATTACCATGAAGGTGGATATCCTTCGTGAGAACTTGGTTTCTGCTATTAAGGCAGGATGTATTTCTGTGGCAGGAGCCAAAAATATGCTCACGAATTTTGACTCTCAGGAAGAGGTATGTGATGCTCCACTAGTACTTCGGGCTCTCTCCATTGATTTGCAAGATACTGGCCTCGAGCTTGCGCCTCTAGATGAAGCTACGTCAAAAGATCAGATTTTGAGTCATCTTAGATCAATGCTAGATGCAGTCTCGGATAGAAGAGGCAAAAGTGGTCAGGGTTACATTCATTTGATTCCTTGTCCCATGAATGATGGTTTTCCCTGTACAAGTCATATCTATGATGGCTCTCGGCATGAGACAAGAAAATATGGCCCATATGTGGTTTGCTTTATGCAATCATCTCTGTAGATCAGAGGAGTATAAAGACACCGATGGTAGTTCCAAAAAATCTTATTGCGCAGAGAAAATATGGGCATGCATCTGTACAAGTCGTGTTTTAGAGTTTTGCAGAATTGTTGACAGCGTTTACAGGGGCGCTACCCATATGAGCTGCGTGCTACCCACTTGTCGGGCACTACCCACATAAGTCCAACGGCCTATGCAAATTTACAGGGGCGCTACCCACATAGTAACAGAGCACAAATCATCTTCTTTGTTACACGGATATCAGCATTCAAGTTGTTGTGATGTAGCCATGTCATCTCCTAAAATTTGAACATCGACTTTCTCTACTTCATGGTCACCACTTGGTTCTGGTGCAGCTGATGTGTTGATCGAAAACACTTGATTTTCTCTCCTGAAAAGCCTGTTTCTGGAATTAATGGTGATGTTTGTAATTCATTTGAGTTACGACACTGTGATCAGCATCTACATGTTTGCTTGCCTTCTAGTGAGAGTTTAAAGCTTGCTAACCAGGATAAAAGTCCTCAATCAGCTCCACTGTCAATGATAGTTGATGTTAATAGGAAGGCAGTTTGTGAAATGGGTGCTGGTGGTAATACTGATGTTCAATCAGAAAATCCAAATTCTGAGTCTTTGTTTTATGAGCCACCCCGTCTGTCAAATTGGGAAATTCCATTTGCTAATTGTGATTTGATTAATTCATGTGGCTATCTTCATCAGGCATATAGTCCACTTAGTGTGCGGTAAATGATAATGTCATCAGTTGATTGCTTTACTCCTCCTGGCAACCCATAGGGATCTGCTTTCAATGACAAGAGCCCAGAATCTATATTGAAGAGTGCTGCCAAGAGCTTTATGAATACTCCCTCTATATTAAGGAAATATTTACGTGACGCTTCAACTCCTGTGGATGCAAATCGGAGTGAAAAAGCAGCAGATAGAACAAAAACTCATGATAATTTTATAACACCTGGTTCATTAGCTAAGAAGTATAATGAACTGTTGGAAACTCCAGATGATGTGTGTGAAGGATGGTATCAGTGGACCTGGATTATGCCAAAATAAAAGGCGGACTCTAGTCTCACCACAATATTGTTTCAAAACTAAACATTTTGCACCTGTTAAATCCATGGAACAACATTTAGAATATGCATCTGAAGTTACGAAAGGGATTGATCCTGGGTATAGGTTGAGCATTCCATCTCCTAAGAAAAATAGTGGTGACTCTGAAATTGATGTTAGACAAAGTAACAAAGGTGTAGATCCTAGTGGTTGGAAAGTTTCGAATCGAGAATGCACTCAAAGGGATGCAAGGGATATGAACAATATTGACCATGAATGCAAGCAAAATGAAACGCTTTTAGAGATATAGACACCGATTAAAAGCCAAAATAAACAGAGATATCTGTCACAGCAGAGAAATAGGGTCAATTTTCTTATTTTTAACCTTAGTTAAATCTCCAAGTGGATCTGTGCTCCAATTCGTATCTTTAAAGTGGTCATCAGAGAATTTTTAGGGGAACAATCTTCTATTTTTAGAATAAAGAGATGATTCTATTTCTAGTTTTGCAACATCACGTGCAACAACACCCTTTTTTGGGTTGTTTTGTTTTATTTAATGTATTAAAAACTCATTTGTAGGGAGAGTTCTGAGATGTGTGTGTGGGAGAAAAACAGAGCACCTATTGTACAGTTTGACAGAGATTTTAATAAAAAAATGCAGCTCTGACCCCTGAGATTCCTGTGGTATGAAATTTAACGTTTGTCTCATCTTTTGTTTCATATGTAACCTGTTGTGTTCCATTTCATTGCATTAATCATCTCAATGAATACTTTTAAGTGAGAAAGGCATAATTCAACTTATTTGCTCTGTCTTGAGGAAGTTTTCATATTTAATGTTTTCTTCTGTTTGACAAGGATCCATCTTCTATGCCCTTGTCGACTTCTCAGCAGTCTTGCCATTCCGTTTAATCTCAATTTAATTGTTTAATTTCTTGCCTATCTTGCCTCATGAGATAATATGTGTTTTTAATTATATTTCCCTGTTCAAATTGTTCTTTGCCCCATGCAGCCCAGAAAACCCAATCGTTTATCAAAAACAACCCTTTCTATCAATTTACTAGCCTAAAATCAGTATTCCTTATTGGTCATCTCAGCCCCTTTGAAGACTTTTCTGCCGAGATAGACCCGGAGAGAGCCCTCTCCTGTCCTCGTAGGGCTAGCTACGAGGCTGAGCTTGGTTTGATGTTGCCTTGAACCTCGCCTTCCTCAGCCTAAGGCAGATTCAAGCGCTAACAGATGCTATAGTGAAAATTTCATATGATTTATTTCTAAATCCATAACAGCCAATAGTATGGTTTGGTATGGAATTGAGTGAGATTCTATCTACTGTTGCATCTCCTCCCTCACTGTAGGTTTTAACCCCATATAGAAATTACCTGCATACGAATTCCAAAACATAGAAAATAAACAATGCGAGATCATAACACATAAAACACATATACACAAATATTTTCCCTGGATCCCAAAAACTGGGACTACCATCTTGATTTTTCATTATTGTCCTTTCAATGCTACAATACATATTTATACATGCCGAAGCATCCAATAACATGGACCAAAAACCATCGTGTCTAGTACCATGGACTGAAAACCATCGCATCCAAAAAACATGTGCGAAAATCATGCACAAAACCATAAGTGGGTCCACCCAACCTAACATAGGGTCCAAAACCAAAATTTTCTTGGGCACTGCCCCGAACCCCATAAAGTGGGGTTACGGTTGCCCTTCAAACCCCCTATTAACTACATGGAAATAATATAACACAACCCAACATTCTCCCACTTGTTGTTTTCTTTCCATATGGGGCCACAAGAGAGCTTAGTCATTTTCCCAACCCTAAAATGCCCATTGTCTCTCTACACCAACAGAACTTCTCAGAGCTCACAGATTTTTTCAATGCATCTGTAGTATTCTTGAAAGTGTCCACCTTTACTAGCAACACCTTTATGTCTTCTATCATATCCTTCACAAAGTGATATTGAACATCAATGTGCTTTGTCTTTGAATGATATGCAGGGTTCTTTGCCAAGAAAATTGCACTTTGGCTATCACAATATATCCTTATAGCTTCCTGTACTAACCCCATACTTGAACACAATCTCTACAACCAAACTGCTTCCTTGCTTGCATGAGTGGCTACCATGTATTCCGCCTTTGTAGTTGATAGTGCCACTACAGATTGTTTCTTACTCATCCAATTGACTACACCTCCAAATAGGTTAAACACATACCCACTTGTAGATCTTCTCTGATCCAGATCTTCAGCCCATTCTACATCAACAAAGCCACGAATATCCAACACTCTGTCCAATCTTGGTCTTCCTTGGTAGCACAAACCATATTCACTAGTGCCACACAAATACCTAAAAACTCGCTTCATTGTTGTCCAATGCTCCTTTCCTAGTTTTGACATAAACCTACTCAATACTCCCACTGCATGTGCAATGTCTGGTCTAGTATAGACCATTGCATACATCAGGCTACTGACTGCACCTGGATATGGAACACGAGACATGTCCTCTTCCTCTTCTTGTGTCTTGGGACACTGTTCAGTAGATAACCTCACACCTACAGGAATAGGAACCTTGACCGGTTTACTATCCTGCATATTAAACCTCTGCAATATTGTCTCGACATACTTCCTCTAGTTTAACCAGAGCTTCCTCTTTGCCTGTTCTCTTTTAATTTCCATGCCCAAAATATAGTTTGCAGCACCGAGATATTTCAAGTCGAATTTGGAGGAAAATTGGGTCTTCAAATCCTGGATAATTTCTTTGTCATTTCCAACCAGCAACATATCATCCACATACAAGACCAGATAAATAACAAAGTCACCAATTAATTTAAAATACACACAATGATCTGCTTTGCTTCTGGTGAAGCCAAGTCCCCGTATAAATGTATCAAATTTCTGATACCACATCCTTGGTGACTGTTTTAACCCATACAGAGATTTCTTTAACTTGCATACCAGTTCTTTCTTACCCTTCACTTTAAAGCCTTCAAGTTGTTTAATGTAGATCTCCTCTTTGAGATCCCCATGAAGAAATGTTGTCTTCACATCCATCTATTCTACCTCAAAATCAAAAGCAGCAACAACAAATAAAAGTAATCTAATAGAAATTACCTTGGCAAAAGGAGAAAAAATATCACCAAAATTAATTCCTGGCACCTAGGAATAACCTTTTGCTACCAACTGAGCTTTGTATTTCTCCACCTTTCCTTCTGCATTTGTCTTCTTTTTGAACACCCATTTTCTGCCAATGGGTTTCCTTCCAGCCGACAACTCCACCAAATCCCAAGCCTCATTTTTGTGCAAAGATGCCATTTCATCAACCATGGCCTCTTTCCAGAGTTTCCCATCCTTTGAATCCACTGCTTCCTTCACAGTTCTGGGATCATTATCAGTAACAGGCAAAGCAAAATTTGAACAGAAAGCAGATGAACTATACCTTTCTAGTTGCCTTTGTTCTCGAACTGATCTTCTCACAGCCGGAGTTTGTGGCTCTTCATATTCTAATTCCTCCTTTGTTGTAGAGTCTAATTCTTCCTCCTTTAGCTCAAACTCTATCTTCTCAGGTTCCTTTGGTTAGAATTCATGTTTAATAAAATCTTTCACCTCAGTTGTACACAACCTTCCTTGTTACTGGGTTCCAAATCTTATAACCCTTTAAACCATCCTTATACCCAATAAAGATGCACTTTTCAGATTTACTATCTAACTTGATTCGTTTCTCCTTTGGAACATGTACATATGCATCACATCCAAATTCTCTCAGATGTGAAAGATAGGGTTTCTTACCAATCCATAGCTCTTGTGGAGTCTTATCATCCAACGGTGATGAAGGTGACCTGTTGACCAGGTAACATGCAGTATCCACTGCCTCTGCCCAGAATTCCTGTCCTAACCCGGCACCACTGAGCATACTTCTTGCCCTTTCCATCAACGTCTTATTCATTCTTTCTGCAACTCCATTTTACTTAGGTGTATATGGAGTAGTCTTCTGTCATGCTATACCACACTTCTTACAGAATTATTCAAATTCTTTATTGCAAAACTCTCCACCATTATTTGTCCTTAGCACCTTTATCTTCTTCTCTATCTGGTTTTCCACCAGAGCCTTGAATTCTTTAAACCTGTCAAAGACTTCAGATTTCTTCTTAAGGAAATATATCCATGTATTCCTTGAGAATTCATCTATAAATGATACATAGTACACAGACTTACCCACTGATGGAACCTTCACATGTCCAAACACATCACTGTGCAAAAGCTCTAATACCTATTTCGCCCTCTTACTTCCAGAGGGGAAACTCACCTGATTCTGCTTCCCATATACACAATTTTCACAGAATTCAAAATCTAGAGAGCTATTACTCATACCTTCTACCATACCTTTACCATG
Source organism: Pinus taeda (assembly GCA_000404065.3). Lineage (NCBI taxonomy): Eukaryota > Viridiplantae > Streptophyta > Pinopsida > Pinales > Pinaceae > Pinus > Pinus taeda. The sequence goes on along the minus strand of APFE030487282.1, from coordinate 98,704 downwards.
AAGTATTCGAAGGCCATTCTCTCCAATATTTCCAAGCCTTTGATGCCACAGCATGGTCCATTCTCCAGAGACCACTAGATTTTCTGCTCCACTTTTAGGAACCATAGAACTATTGCACCCATCAACAACAGTGCTACCTTGTAGCTTGTATAGAGTTCTAGTCCGAACTCCCCGCATCAATACTAGTGCTCTCTGAACCATCTTGCAGGTATCCTTCTCGAACATTGTTTTTACACCTGCATCATCTAGCTTGCTTACAGAAATCAGATTTCTGGCCAATGCAGGAATATGTAGAACACCCGAAAGTGTTCTAACCCTTCCACCTTGTAACTTCAAACTTTACTTTTCTGCGACCAATGATTCTAGCCTTCCTTATATCCCCCAGAAGACATCATCACCATCATATACTACATACTCGCTAACACATACTCTATGGGGAGTGAAAGTGAAGGATGCACCTGAGTCAATCAACCATGCCTCATGATCTACATGTGTACTTGAAGAAGCTAAGTACACATCCCCACCTTCATCTGAGGTGGTTTTTGCCTCTGTAGAAGGAGCATCATCAGATCACTTTCCTTTATCAAGAGCTTTAGATTTACAATCCTTTTTGTAGTTCCCTTCCTTTCCACATTTCTAGCACATCACCTTTACAAGTTTTCCTGGATATTTAGATCTCCCTCTATATTTAGATCTCCCACTCGATGACTTATTTTTGTTTCTGTTCTGGGACCGTCCTTATAAAGACAAGGCATCACCATTCTGGCTATCCATATTTTTTTGTCTCATCTCCTCTGTCAGCAAGGATGAGACTATTTCATCAAAATGCAAGGCAATTGCATTGCTACCTATTGCAATAACTAGAATATCCCACGAATCTAGTAGAGAACACAACAAACTGATGCACTTATCTTCATCTGAAATTTTAATATCAACAGATGCTAACTAACTTACCACAGTATTAAATGCGTTCAGATGCTCTATCACCGAGTCTCCATCTTTCATCCTCAGGCTATACAGCTTTTTCCGCAGGAACAGTTTATTCACCAAAGACTTAGATTGGTACAAAGTCAGATTTTAAGCTTCTGTGGAAGTTTTTTGCAGAGGTATGATCCGGATTGTCCACAGTCATCTGTTCATTGAGTCGACGTTTCAAACCCCAAAGGGGGTCCATCATCAGGACAAATTAGAAAATAGAAAATGAATGAGAGATTGTTGAGAGAAGAAGACATGAACCTGGGAATAAATACATCAAGAACCCTAATTTTTATATAAGAGCCGACACAGGATTATTTCTAATAATTGATTATTTTATTTTAGTTTACTTAATTTTATTTAACTAATTAATATGAATTTTAAATTTAAATTATTTTAATTTAATTAATTACAATTTTATGAA
>APFE030487282.1:16005-97285 GCA_000404065.3 Pinus taeda | reverse complement strand
TTAATTATTTTAATAATTAATATAATTAATTAATTTGAATTGAATTAAATAATTAATTTGTTTTAATTTGTTTTTTAATTAGTTTTATTTTTTAATCAGTTTTAATTTGTTAATTAAATAATTAATTTGATTTAATTTGTTTTTTAATTAGTTTTAATTTGTTAATTAATCGCAGCTTCGAAATGAAAGACCCTTTTTCTGATGATCTTATGCTTCCGAGTGTCCTAAGGGAGGGGGGATTTGTCTGATGAGGGTAAGCCAATTTTCACTGATTTCAGTCCCATTGTCCCTGTTGAGGTTTTGACTTGTCCCACAAAGCCTTCGCCATAGCTTCCCCTGATACATTCAGCAATACTAAATCTGAGACACACAATCATATTGTGCACTTTGGCTTCCGATCCAACTTCTTCCATTCTTCATCAGTCACTCTTGTTGGTTTAGTACCTAGATCTACCATGATCCACTGATCTTTATCCACCAACAAATCCTCCATATTGAGTTTCCACAACTCAAAACTCTGACCATTAAATTTCTCGATCTCTATCTTTCCACCACTTGCCATCTTCCTTCACCACCAGAATCGATCTCGCAGATATCCCACTGAACAGGATCTACCATAGGGCTAAGCGAAACCCCTCAGCAACAAAGGCATCCCCTTCAAGCCAAAAACAACTCTGATACCAAATGTAGGTTTAACCCCATACAGAAATTACCTGCATACGAATTCTAAAACACATAAAATAAACAATGTGAGATCATAACACATAAAACACATATACACAGAGATTTTCCCTTGGATCCCAAAAACCAGGACTACCAGCTTGATTTTTCATTATTGTCTTTTCAATGCTATAATACATATTTATACATGTCGAAGCATCCAATACCATGGACCGAAAACCATCGCGTCCAAAAAAACATGTGCGAAAATCATGCACAAAACCATAGGTGAGTCCGCCCAACCTAACGTAGGGTCCAAAACCAAAATTTTCCAGGGCGTTGGCCCAGACCCCATAAAGTGGGGTTACGAGTGCCCTTCAAACCCCCTGTTAACTACATGGAAAGAATATAACACAACCCAACACTCACCTTCTTATTTCTTTCCTCAATGGCCTTTCTAGTACGCTAGCTTGACCTAGTAACAGTTACACGTCTTTTTGCACCTAAAATAGCTACCTATGAAGAGGATGTGGCAGAAATCTGTGATGGATCCTCTAAGGTCACTTGGAAACTTGGTTGATTTGGTCTTGTTTCCACTAGCCTAGTTTCAAGTTCCTCATCTTCTATCTCTTGAGTTATTTCCTTTTTAGTTGCATGTACGTCTTCCATCCCTATATCTCCAGTTTGGTCCACAGTCCTCTTTTGTTCTTTTTCCTTGATTACTGGAGGCCCAGTCTCCATATCTTTGAATATGTGCTAGCTTGAAAAGGTATCCACTAATTGGCTCATGTGGTGTGTGGTCACCACTCCCACCATCCTCTAGTGGGTCAGATAGCGGGAAGCCGGACCCCACGCTCCCCATCGGAATGAATCTAGACCTGAAGATTTGTTGTGGCAGTGGCAATTGATTATCAGCCGAGAAGGTTACCCCCCCCCCGGAAATGATTTTGAGGTGTATCTGGGCAGGGATGGACGATGATCCACCCGTAAACTGTTCAACATTTAATCAACAATGTGTGCCTGTGTAAACACACTCCGCTGCCTTGTTGTGTCTTCCTGATAGGGGTCTGATGAGCAACTTTGGTGTTTTTTTAGACCTTATCCTTTAGCTCTACACCTTGATAGTGGCCCCCATGGTTGATTGTGACTATCGTTTGACTTAGGTGGATTTACCAATGATACAGAAGATGATTTCAAAGGAATTTTGGATCTGATCCCTGGCTCTGATCTATTAATTTCTTGAAAATGATGATGAAGGGGGACAAAATTGGCTCCAAATGGGGACATTGTTTTGGATACAATGCAATAAGAACCTACAAATTAGTGCCTTACTCCTTAGACATGGATTCATTTCATTCAGACTTTCATAAATAAATAAATAAATAAGGCAAAAATAGAAAATAAAAAGCAATGATGGTTATTTACAAATGGATCACCAGTATTTACAATGAATAGGAGTGGACCCTTTCAATGTTGGAAATAAAGCTTGAAAAACTACCCATTTATAGGTAGCCCAAGCACTTCTCCTTCTAGATTTTCCAGTAGGAAGGTGTTGTTCCCTTTTTCCTCAGCAATCCTGAAAGGCTCGAACCAAAGTGGATCAAATTTTCCATGCTTTCCTTTATCTTCCCTCCTGACATCCCATCTCAGTATTAAATCTCCTGGCTGCAAATACTTGTCTTTTGAATTCCTGTCAAACAAGGACTTCATTTTTTCTTGATAACAGATCAAATTATGATTCACCCATTCCCTACTCTCTTGAAGTTCCACCAATTGGTTTATCTTTCTACTCAAAGAATTTGGCTCTTCCCCAATGTCTTGTAAGATTTTAGCCACTAGCATATCTAGTTGTATTGGGAAAATTGTTGCCTTTCCATAAACCAAATCAAAAGGGGATTTTCCAGTAGCTCTCTTGGTGGTAACCTTGTTTGGCCCATAAGGAAAAGTCTAGCTGTGAGTCCCAATTCTTCTCATTTTTTGATATTGTTTTCTTTAGAATCATTACCAGGGTTTTACTTGAGGATTCAACCAACCCATTTCCTTGACGGTAATAGGTGGTGGAGTGGTCTACCACAATGTTGTATTTTTGACAAAAAATTATAAATTTGGTAGACTTAAACACCTAAGAATTATCGGTGACAAATTTTTTGGGGTAGCTAAATTTCGAAAGGATGTTTTCCTCGATGAACTTAATAACTACCACATCAGTCTCATTCCTAGTTGGGGCTGCTTCTACCCACTTAGTAAATTAATTAGTGGTTGTGAGTATCCACTTGTGTTAACTGTTGGAAGGTGGGTGTATTTCCCAAATGAAGTCTAACCCCCATTGTCTGAAAGGTTCTTCAAAAAGAACAAGTATTAGAGGAATATGTGCTAATTTTTATTTTCAGCAAAACTTTGGCACTTCTCACAGGCCCAAACATTAGTATGCACCTCACCAAAGAGTTTGGGCTAGTAAAGAATTGCTTTAAGGATCTTCTGTGTTGTATTCCTCCAAACATAATTTCCTCCACATACACAATTATGAAATTCATCCATAACTTTGTGGATTTGTTCCCCAACCAAACACAAAGGAAAAATCCCCACATGATCCTTCCAGTACAATTGGCCATTTGAGATAACAATTTTTTGGGCTTGCAGCCTCAGAGCCATGTATTTAATTTTTATCAAAATTCACTGGGAACCTTAGATAAAACAAATAAATAAAAATATTCTTATTCTAGTGAGACACAATATATTTCATTTGGATTCTCTGTGTTGATGTTTCAATTTCTTGTTGCTGCTCCAAATCTCCACTTTCTCCATCTCATCCAACCAATAAATTTGTGACTAATACTTGGCAACTTGCTTCAGATAGAATTTTATCTATCCCCTTCCCCTTGATGAGTTTGGTAGGCTTAATATCCATGTCATACTCCTGAATTTTAGCAATACATTTTCCTCTTTTCTCATCACTGTCACCCTGAACTAGAATGTCTTTCAGAACAGTTATAGGAACATAAGCAATTATGTTAGATTGTAGGACATAGATTCTGAAATACTTCAGGGATTTGACCAAGGAATAATCCTACTTCTCCAAAATATTATACTTTAGCTCAACATCTCACATCACATGATAGAAGAATGTTATTGGTTTTTCATGCCCCTCACTATTTTTCTGCAATAATACAACAACCTTTATATGAGGAGAAGCATAAATAAATAAATTGAAAAATGGTTTTTGATAATCTAGGCTGACTAACATAGGAGATTCAGAAAAAACCCTTTTAATTCTAGAGAGCAATTCACGAGACTCTACAGTCCATTTCACTTCCTTATCCTTCTTCAGCATTTCTGTGATTTCTTTGACTATATCAACATAGTTAGGTATGAATCTCCTTAAAAAGTTGACTTTACCTAAGAAAGCATGGATCTCCTTCTTATTTCTTGGCAATGGGATGTTTTTTATGGCTTCCACCCTCATGGGATCAATATTCACCCCCTCCTTTGCCACTATGTTCCCTAACAACTGTCCTTCACTCAAAGCAAACTGTGTTTTTTAGGATTCAATGAAAGACCATATTTTCTACATTTCTCAAAAGTGAGAAGCAGATGTTCAATATGTTCCTCATCGGTTGTTGAAAAAAATAGTCATATCATCCAGGTAAATTACTACAAACTTGTATTGTTCTCCCACAAAATCTATATGCATGGCTCTCTGGAAGGTGGCCCCTGCATTTATGAGACCAAAAGGAATTCTGGAATACTTGAACGTTCCCCAAGGTGTGGTGAAGGCAATTTTCTTTTGATATTTAGGATGCACAACTACCTGATTGTATCCATAAAATCCATCCATAATAGACATCTAGGAAGATCCTACAACCACCTTCTGCAGAATGTAATCCATTTTAGGCATAGGATAATTTTCCTTTAATGAGGCTTTGTTGAGATTCCTAAAGTCCACACATAGCCTTATTTCTCCATTCTTTTTTCTGACACAGGCTCGGTTTGATACCCAAACTGAATATCTCAAAGGTACAATGATTTTGGCCCAGAGCAACTTCCTTACCTCCTTTTCATTATATGGGAGTAACAGAGGTTTAATCTTCCTAAGATTCTGCTCATATGGTTTCACCCCACCCTTCAAAGGGATCTTATGTTAAATAATAGTAGTATCAAATGTTTTAAAATCATCATAAGACCAACCAAACACATCCATATAATTTTTGAAAAGGTCCATGTACCTTTGCTTGTAGTTATGGGGAACTCCCTTTGCCAACTCTATTTGAATACTGAAATGGGTACAAGTAGAAGGTCGTAATACCTAATCTCAAGGTTTGGTGAGCCCTAGTTTTGGAGATTAAATACAAGGAATTCCTAAAAAAAATGCAAAGATGGCAATTATATTATTTACCCCCATGGGAAAGGAAGTAATTGAGTGAACTCACATATCATACCCATCTGAATAAAATAAACAAATTGATGCCATACATATTTTTTATAGCTAAATAGCATAAACAAGATGGTCTCCATTATTTAGGCCATTGTAGGCTAACAAGGTTGCATTCCAAATATAGAGTAATGCAAGGGATGTAATAAATAAATGATTCTTGGTGTAAAAGGACTTTCTTCTGTACAAACCTGAAGAAGACAATTGCCTTGAGGAAGATGAATAAGATGATGTGGTCAGATAGATCATGGTTGTTGAGTAGGCCTATCAAATCCATGGGGACTTCACTCAATGAACCTCTGACATTCCAAGTTGTGGAATACTAAATAATACCCTTAATTTGACTGCATATTGGACAATACCACTAAAAATCACATTATTTAACCCCCTACTAATATAAACCCAATACACCTTCCAAATTTTAAAAACCCCTACTTTCACTAGATATTGTAGGTATCCATATTTCCATTAAAAGTTTTGATACCCCTTTATACCTTTTCATTAACTTTGAGCTCCATTTTTTATTCTTACCAATATAAAAACCATTTATCCCCTATTATATGCTCAATATATTATGTTATTTTTTCCTCAATATATATCCCTCAACATGAATGTATATGGTACGGTATTTCTCCTCCAGTGAAGTCCCCATGGCCAAATCCCAATGATTATAAATCCATATCCTTCTAGAGTTAGTCCCCAGAAGCCCATCTTTAGAACTTGTTTCTTGTAATTATCCTTGACTATATATATGACACTAAAAATGGCTTAAAATTATCCTTGGCTATAGCTATGATAGTCGAAATTGGTTTTATACAAGCTGAAAAATAATGTCAAATTTTTCATTTCCACGATACATCATTGCTATGAGACACTTTGTTGAACACCTTGTGAGCAACACCTACATGGACACTTTTTGATACATGTCTATTAATGCACTACATATGAGAAAATAAAACTCTTGCTCATGTTATATTGCATAATAATTGATCTCCTTCCCCTGACATTGTTTTTAAATTTCTAGGAATGCACTTCATCATAACAACAATGATTGTTGAAGCATTTAATTGATTTAAGAAATGCATGCATAGAGCTTTAAAAATGAATGCCTTAGGAAAATTAAACATGTTCATATCTTGAAATTAAAACTAAAGTGCTAATGCTCTTACATGTATCTATGAATTAAACAAACACAATATAATGTATTGCCTAAGGATGCTCATGCATCACCACCAATATTCCTAATGTTGCAAATAAGTAGGTTTTTAATTGGCTCATACTTGGATTAGATTTATACAAATTTCATCATAATCAAGTATAATATTGTTTTATTCTTAATAATGTTTGTTTTGGTAAGAGGTATCAATTTATATGAGAATAATTCATATGTAGATACTATTTTTTCACGATAATAGTTTATTTATATTGTTATAAACTACTATAAACATAAATAAAGAAAATAGAAATTAAGGACCATTGAGGGATTCCACAACAAGTTATTCCTATTTATCTATTTCAGTCATTTTTCCCAAAAAAAGGCCAATAGTGGTTGTAACTGAGGTAGGCTTATTCAAGGTATGAAATTATTCAATTAAGGCGGGATGAAGTGTGTGCCATCAGATCAAAGAGATTGTTTAGTGTCTGAATGTTCAAGTTTCTTACCTCATAGAATGATCATGATCATTCAGAACTCAGTTTCCTAGTCCTGGATAGTAGTGAGGTGCTTGCCTACCTCCAAAGTATGCATTTCCCTTGTAAAATTATTGATGAATTTTCTTTTTCATTAACCCTCTCCCACTCTAGTGTAAAATTATTGACCATTTCATTTCATTGGTTTCCATTTCACACCAATGGAGGCCATGAATAAAAACTATTATTTCCATGAGAAAAAAATAACATAGAAATCATGGACCATTATGCCCCTAGGATGCTTTTTAGCTATTCCTAGTGGAGCTCCAAAGTCATCAAATGAGATGTTGTGTGGGCAAGTAATAAAATTTCCACAAATAGTTTCATATTATCCTAGAGATTCTATCTATAAACAGTGCACATGGAGAAATTATCTTCCTTATGTACTTCTTGTCATTTAACCCGAACATCTTCATTTATCTCCATGTTGCATGGGATAGGTGTAAATCCATTATTGGACATTGAAGTTTGCATGAAGGAGGATTGATGAAATATGACATTCTCATTAATATTCCAATTTAAATGTGGGATAAGGGTGATGGTTAGAGGGAGGCATTTAATCCTTGCAATGAACCACATGAATGAGCCAAAACATGTGGAATGGGATTTGCCTCCATTCAATTCCCAATGTTCTACCTTTTGAGGGTTGTCAAACATTAGAGGTAGAAAGCACGACTTAGGGGTTAGGTGGGTGAGTGCCCTTGTATCCCTTGCATTTGTTAAAAATAAAATTACCTTCACTCAATGTAAACCCTTTTTTCCCATCTTTTGACAGGACGGAATGTACCACCAATAGCTAGGGGGTCTCCTCAATGTGAAGTCCTAATTAGAACTCACACCATTTGGGATAGGAACCCCATCTAACATGTGGGTCTGGCTGCCACCATGAATGTTTTTCTCCCAGTTGTTAAGCGTGGAGGTATCAAGCAAAGAGCAAGAAATAAATGCCTATACTATGGGAGTGAGATCAACCCAAGATTAATAACCTGCAGAACATGATACAAGGATGAAACAACAATAACAAGGAAAAGAATGTCACAAGAAGGATTAGTGAGCTAAAATCATCTCAGACATAATTTAATAGGTACATACTATAGGTCAATTGTAAATTAGTTCACAATAGGTCACCACTATGGCGTGTTATGAGTAAGAATGGATTCAAATTAGACATGAAATATATAAGTTAAGAATGAGTCCATTAACATATTCCCACATGAAAGCACACACAAAAACATGATGCAAATATAATAAATCTAGTACAACCATCACAAAGTTGCACGAGATTCTTATTAGTGTTGCTGCGAACACAAGTACAAGTAATGCAAGCCACTAAATCCCGAGATTGGAACATGGGCTTCTCATGCCATTATCAAATGAAAAACCCTATCTTCTCCACAAATCACCATAATAGCTGCCTAGAACTGATTGCGTCTAACTCTCAAGCACAGATCAACTATGTACTCCTAGTTTAATCTCAAGTGTTAAATTCCCTTTACAATGAAGCATGAGGATATATTTATAAAGGTGAGGAGGGTGACCCTTCACCTCCTTTTTTCAACTTTTATCTACCCTCACAACTCTTGAAATTACTCACTTCTCTCTCACGCCTAATTATTGTTACATGTTCAAATAAAGCTCAACATAAATTTTGCCATTATGATGAGAAATATTTGCATTACGATGAAATAGAAGAGGAAGATGTAGAGGGTTCTTGGAAACCCTAGAACACTTATTTCCGAAGAGGTTTCCATGATATGGTGATCTACCTGAGTTGATGAACATGGTGGAAATGTTCATTTGCCTATTCATACACCTTCCATCAAGGTTGATAGAATTCCTTTGGTGGCTACGTGGGGTCAATTCTCCTATTTATTGAAACTGTAATTATGTAGCCTCCAACTCGATATCATTCTTCATTCTCATTTCCTATCTTTTACAATTGTTTGAAGGAGATTCCTCGAAGAGTCCTTCAGTGGAAGGCACTATTCTCTTAAACTTTGAAGGCATCTTCATCCTACCCTTGATGCCCTTGTTGTCTAAGATTACACATCCAGGGAGTATATTGAGGGACTATTTCATAGCACCAAATCCTTCAAGTGCACACAGTCATGATTAAACATTAATACAAATACATTTTAAAGAAATAATGAGAAAACATCCAAAAGGTAGTAGGTAATAATTTATAGTCCTGATATTTTAGCCTTAAGATGGCGCAGTGTTTCCTTTTGTTTGTGATGGTTATGTAAATTTCACTTTTCAATACATTGATAAAATTGTCTTTGGAAACCATTTGGATTCCCTTGTTACCACTATCACTTCAACATCATTTGCTTCCTCTTTGACATCTATATTATTTCCTTAGTGAGTTTATTGTTTCTCTTACAATCGCTTTAGTTCGATACATGCTCCCATCTTCTTAAATATAGGGCTTGAAATCCTCTGCAATGTACTTGGCTATGTCAATTTACAACATTCACCTCACGTGACCAACACATGTGTCCTTGTGCTATTGTTACATCCCATGTCTGCCATTGTATTCCTATAAAGTGCTCCTTGTTGTGTGCATTGCATGACATGCTCAATTCTTCATATGTTTGTTTCATTTCCTTTAAATTCCCCAAAATTACTCCTTTCAATGTGTTTGATGGAGAAACTATCAACCTTAACAATTCATCGATTAATAAATGGCCCATGGATGCACTCAAACGATCTTTGACATAATCCTTTTCTTGTTAGTGCACATGGTGTTCGTGTCGTTCCCAATGCCTTTAGCTATCACTTGCCATGATCCTTTCACACTACACACCAATTACATTTGCATACATCATTTAACATTCTGCTGATTGTCATGACCATAAGACATGTCAAATAGATATGGAAATTATGGTCAAAAGATGACCAATCTTTATGTGCCTTAGTTGATGTTTTATGGAGGCTGATGTATTCAATAGTTGGTTGAAATGGTGATGGAAATTGATTTGAAGTGGGTAGGCACAAGTATAATGGATATATGTAAGAGTCTAGAGAGAAGGGAGCATTTGAGATATAAATAATCAGATGAGGATACAGGAATCAATAAAACAAAATGCAATGGTTGCATGTGGGGAGGAGTCACATGGTGAGAATGGTTTGCTAAGTTGTAAACTTGACAAGGTTTCAGTTTAAGGTCATGGTGATGGGGGGCTCCATTGTGAAGAAAGGTCACATAGTCACAAAAGAAATGGGATCGTAGAGGTCATGGGATTTTTCAAGTGAATTTCTGCGACCTAGCAACTTGGAGAGGGGTCATAGAGTTGCAATATAAATAGGTCGCAGATCATGGTTGTTTCTTCAAGGTTCTAGCATGTGATTCTATGAACTTTTTGATGGATCATGATCTATGAAGGTCACATAGTTACAAATTGCAGCATGGTCGCATTTTTTATTTTTGTTCAAGGTTCTCACTTGTGATTTTGTGACCTAGTGACATTGCAATTATTCAAGTTGCAGTTGGGAGGTGTGATTATGTGAGCGTATATGATAGGGTCACTTGAGATGCAAAGAAATAAAAAAAAATCTTATCCAAATCATGAACTTTTCTATCCATCCACTATGGTGTCAACTGTGTAGAGCATCTAATTGGTGTTGAAATCCAAACATGAGAAATGAAAATATTGTAGAAGGAAAGAAATTTCCCAAAATGACATTAAGAGAAAAATTTGTTTAAAACCATTATTTGCTCGAAGTGTCAGTGAAATAATTATCTGAAAAAGTCTTTCATAAGCAATGGAGAAAACTTTTTGAAGATCCATGCAACATTTAAAGATGATGGAAGAGACTAAACTATGAAATGCACACAAGTTATTAGGAAATCCCTTCAGACACTATTTCCTTTTGCAATGCTTCATGTGGATTACATGTAGACCACCTACAGGTCATCGTATTCTTTATTCTATTCCCTACACATGCATTGATCATATCACCCAGGTGACATGCTTTCTTGAAGCTTCGTGGTTGTTGTAGCAATGATGGTCTCACTATTGTCAAATGTTCTATCTTGGCTCTTCGATTCCCCATGTATTGTCACGTGGTTGTAGCATTTCAGGCATACACTTCATTTACAATGATGAAACATGTGACTAATGTATTCTATGGACACCCACAGACACGCACACGCCCACACACACACATATATATAAGACATTATCGTGCCTTTGGTGTGTTTTTGGCATATGTTTGTGCGTTTGATGATAGACCTCCTTATAATTCTATGTGATAACAGACATATGTTGGGAGTCACAATGTCTGTTTACTAAAAGGTGTCTATTTCATCCTTTTCATCTTGGAGCTTATTTTATTTCCAATACCTATGCATTGCCAATATATGATATACATTTCACTGGAGTATCAAATATACCCTATGTTTGGTAGAGAAACCAAAGAAATATGTTTTTTTCAAATAGTACTCGATCTTCCGATGTCTAGCCTTTCAACACATCTTTGGGTGACATTTTAAATCGTTTTATCCATGCATTGTCTGCATTATTGATTTTTGGAATTACTCCTATGTACCATGACTCTAGCGCATGTCTTGGCTATATATTGTTTCTCAATACATTGCTTAACCATCAATGCCATTCAATATAAACAACCCAACACAATATCCACAATGACCATGGAAAATTATTCCTTGTAATGTGCCTTATAGGGGTTGTTCCTTATAATATGACCCCAAAAATATCCTAATGTGGCATTTTCTTGAGTACAAGTGTCAAGATAATGTGCCCTCGTTCATTTCTTATTGTATTCTTCCCAATGCAAATGCATGTTTTTCCTTTAAATGAATAATCGATGCTATTATAGTGTGACTTGATCACATATTTTCAATGCCTTCATTATATGTATTCCTCCATATATTTTCTTTGTGTTGCATCACTTTGTATTTCGAATATATACATCCACAATGCCCATGGAATATATGGCACCATTTTTTACAAAACATTTATAGAGTTAATATATTATACTTAAATAATTTTTCTCCCAAGAGGTGTCCTTATAATCTATTATCTAATGTAATTACATGCCATTGAATATGTGACCTGAGAAACTCCTCTTAAATACTTTAATGAGAGTGTGTCAAATATGGAAAACCAAGGGGAACACTAGCGTTAATATCTAGTATATCGACATGCCTCTTGTCGTTGGAATCCATTTACAATCCTAGTAACCCATTGAACATTGTATCTTTGACACTTTAAGTTGCATATAGGATTGAATTTCCATGAAATAATACCATTCCTTAGAAGGAATGACATGAAACTAATTTGGGGCCCTCTCATTCTATTGTTTAATGTGAATGTTGCATCTATTGTTGTATTCCCTTACCATCTTTACCCAACTTCCACACGGTATCTGTTGAATCCCCATATCATGGCGTTAATATAACCTTCATGGTAGCTATTACCACCAATAGATAGGATCCTTCAAGGCATGATTGTAGTGTCAAATGCATCAAAATTCAAGAAACTTCAAAAGATTACCTTGTGTATCAATAAATAACAAAATTAGTCAACTTGCACTAAATAAAGTAGTGTCTTATAAATTAAATATTTAAGCCTTAGATGCCTAATAATGCACATGTGAATCACAAGAGATGTCCTAATAGAACATGCACATAATATGAATATCCTGTAATAGACCTGAGTTAAAAATTCATTTAATAAAAGTTAATAAAGGAAAAATTAAGACCAAGGTCACGAGACACGTATTCAAAGCAAAATGGTAGGCAAAACATCCTAGTGGGTGTTCATTTTGGTTTATTATGGCTATGTAAATTGGCAAAGGCATTTGAAAAGGCATTGAAAAGACAAAGAGGCACTAATTAAATTTTATTTATGAAAATAATCTAAAATAGGAGAAAAGGAAGGTGAAACATCTCAGGTTGCATGTGAAGAGGAAATTGAAGGAAAAATAGAGGAAATTGAAGAAAATAGAGGCCTCAATGATAAAAAGGCTTATGAGGATCAATTCATATAATTTTTGTCAATTTTAGCTTGAAGTTCTCTCTCGTGTACTCTTGCACACTTAGAGCATTCTTTGATCACTCTAGCATTAGATAAAGGAAGGAAAAGGAAGGATAAGAAAGCAAAGGAAAGTAAAGATCGAGCAAGGAAAAGTTGGATCAAATGGCTACAATGGGATTACTTGTAGGTATCAAGTTGCATGTATGATTTCCTTGCTAGTTTTGGCATGCATGGTACTTGCATGTGTATATTTGGTTCTCTTGTTGTCATTGACATGGGTTTTCCTAGGTGTGACAATGGTTTCAGCCTTGTCTTTCCATTTCTGGATAGCCACGGTGTGTTGGAATTATTTCATTTGTTTGAGCTTTGGATTGTCGAATGGTTTTGGAACTAGGTGAGGTGGTCTCAAGAAAATTCCCAAGGGCTTAGGAATCCCTTAACTAATTTTGGCAGGATTTCGGTAAAGCATGAAGGTGGAGATGGGAAAATTCCTCAAGGTATTGGTGAAGAAATCTAATCTAAGCTTTATTTATGGCCTAGTGATCCCTTGAACGATTTTGGTGGGATTGCGGTAAAGCCTGGTTAATCATGTGCTTGCTTCGGGTCTAGGAATCCCTTGACTAGTTTTGGCGGGATTGCGGTAAAGCCTACAGAAGCCTTGGTTGTTTTTTCTTGAGCCTCACATTCATGCTTGGAATATGGCATGGGGGTTATTGGCTAAAAGAAATATTTGGTTTAGCCCAATATATGGGCGGGTGGTATATGGAAGTCCCTAACTTGATTAGATTTTGCATATGTTAATAAGAGATATTTTCCCCTTGTATTTCAATTGTATTTGTACTTGTTATTATGTGGATTTGATGGTTGTTCTATTGTGGTTATTATTTTGGTTATATGTTGGTTAGAAGCATGGTTTCATAACAGGTTTTAGTTATGGCTCTTAATATGTTTTGATTAGTTAATGAATGGTTATTGAATGTGTGAGTTAGCAAATGTTATTGCAACTCTTTTGAGAGGTCATTAGACCTTCTTGATGATTCTTAGATAAGTTTCAGACCCCTATGTTAAGATATGCATTCATGACCTATATATTACATGTTCTCATTGTGCTTTATGAAATGAATGTCATGGTTAGGCCTGGTTAGGTCAAGTCCTTGATTAAGTTTTGAGTTAGAGGCTCTATTCTTGTTTCATTTATTGTTTTGGAAAATCTCATCAAGTTTTGGGAAGTGATATGGAGTCGAGCCCTTAAATGTGGCACATATCATGTGATTGTAGGCTCAAAGCTAAGAAATTAGGACTGAAGTCGATACCTTTCAGGCTTATTCATGTGACTAGAGGCATACAGTTGCATGGATGTAGGTTTATGCATGTGAATAGTAGCTTAGGTTAGTGAAAAAGCAGTCTAGCACAGGGTCTTGGAACCTAGAGTGGTTGTTTAGCTCTTGGGGGTCCTATAGCTCCTTAGGAAGGTCAGTAAAGTTTCAGTTTATCGATTCGACTTCCTTAAATGTACTTAGGAGGTTGAGTCGTGTCATAGTATCCCTTATCTCATTTTTATCCTGACAGGCCAGTGAAAGTGGGTACATGTGGGAGTTACAGATTAGTATCAGAGCTCCCAGGTTCAATGCTTGGACTGGATGGGAGGAATGTGGTTATCATGAATGAATATTAGTCTACGTGTTTTTTGTGCATGCATTATGGTGGTCATTATGTAGTTTATGATGTGGTTGGTATGTTATGAGGCTAACATTTTTCTTGAGATAAAGCAACAGATGCAGATTATTAGAGCGAGCATTTAACACTAGACCTCAAGGTAAGAGAAAATCATCATACAAGTTTTTATGTTGGGAATGTAGGTATGTTGGTTAATGGTTGTTACATGCATTAAGGTTATATACCTTCCTATCATTCTATTGTTGTTATGTTTAAATGCATGATTGATGCCAGTTGATTAGTATGATTATATGCACATGTGTTAGATAGTCATGAATGATCATAACTTGTTATCGTATGCATTGTAGACATACACATGATGATTATGGTCATTTCATTAAGATATTAATGTTATATGTATTGTACTAATCTAAATTGGTGTGTGCATATGGTCATGGTTATGATATTCATGTATGAGTTGATATACTTGTGATATTATTTCTGTTAAAATAGCAACTAGGGCCAAACTCCACGTGGGTCATCTTATTCATTGTTGATAATATTCTTACTAGATTCCTCTCATCGAGAGGTGTAGGATTGATCTAAAGATCATCTGATTTCGATAAGTATTTATGGAGATATGAATTTATTTTGATTATGGAATAATTATCAAGCCGACCAGCAACTCATGTAGGGTCAAAAGCCCAACAATCGAATCTATTCAATCATCAACATTTGTGTATAAATACAAGAGGTATTTTCCTCATTTGGACACACATCTCATCACATCTCTCTCTCTCTCTCCTGCATAGAAAAGAAGCTCTTCTCCTACTGCGTAGAAAGGGACTCTTCTCTCACACGTGTGGAAGGAATGATGCAGGTCTTTTCCTCATCTAGACACACATCTCATCACATCTCTCTCCCTCTCCTACACAGAAAAGAGGCTCTTCTCCTACTGCGTAGAAAGGGAATCTACTCTCACATGTGTGGAAGGAATGATTCCGGTGATGCCGATGATGCCGGTGATGTCGATGATGCTTATGTCGGTGATGCCGATGATTCCGGTGATGCTGATGATGCTGATGTCGCTGATGACGACAATGCCAGTGATGTCGATGATGTCAGTGATGTTGATGATGCCAGTGATGTCGATGATGCCAACGATTCCAGTGATGTCGATGATGCCGACGATGCTGATGTCGATGATGCTGGTGATGCCGATGATGCCGGTGATGCCAATGATGCCAGTGATGTCGATGATGCTGATGATACTAATGCCGATGATTCCAGTGATGTCGATGATTCCAGTTATGTCGATGATGTCTGTGATGCCGGTGATGCTGGTGATGCCGATGATGCAGGTGATTCTGGTGATGCCAGTGATGCTGATGATGTTGGTGATGCCAGTGATTTCGATGATGCCAATGATGCCGATGATGCCAGTGGTGCCGATGATGCCAGTGATGTCGATGATGATGATGCTAGTGATGCCGATGATGTCAGTGATGCCGACGATGCTGGTGATGCCGGTGATGCCGGTGATTTCAGTGATATCAGTTATGTTGATGATGCCAGTGATGTCAATGATGCTGGTGACGTCAGTGATGTCGGTGATACTGGTGATGTCGATGATGTCGATGATGTTGATGTCAGTGATGCCGATGATGCCGGTGATGTTGGTGATGCCGACAATGTCGGTGATACTAATGCCAGTGATGCCAATGATGCTGATGTCGCTGATCTAAGGTTTGTTGCTGCTAATATAAATCAGACTTTTGTACTATTTCTCTCTGCTGAATTATTGAAGATAAAAGAAGATTTGATCAAAGGGTTTCTTGATATTGGGGTTTGTCCCTACCTAGCCACCACATCTGGTGTCTCTTATCTCGGTTTGTTTTCTGTCGATCGTTTAATGTTCTATCTGCACTTTACTTACTGTACATTTGATTGCTAATTTGTGGATAATAATAAGAAAGATAAGTAAATTTCTCTAAGCATAGAACATACCATAAATTAACATGGTATCAGAGCTAAGGTGAAGACAAATCCCAAGCAAGAGCAAGAGAAATCATCAAAGAGAAGATTGGCAAGGCTATCCTAAAAGAACTATGGGGTCCTCAACACTCTTCCCCACTGAAGACAAGCTCCATGAGAAGTCTGACTATCACGGATGGAAGATGTCTCTCGATCTAACCTTAGAAGATCAAAGAGTGTTGGACCATGTGAGAGGTAATATTGTTGAGCCTCTATCAAATGCACCCACTACTGCCAAGAACAAATGGAAAACTGGTGAAGTCAAAACAAAGAAGATCATCCAAGACTCTATCGACAAGCACTTGGAGGCCTCCATTCAAGAAGGCTAGAAATTCCAGGATGTATTATATGTACTTGACCTCAAAAAGAACCTGGTGTCCATCTCAGCAATGGAAGAAAAAGCTTACAAGGTGACCTTTAGCGATGGCAACAGGCTGGAATTAAGAGGGAGACTACTACACCATATACTCCTAAATAGAATGGTTTGGTGAAAAGGAAGAACTGTACGATTGTGGAAGTTGTCCATGCCATGCTCCATGATCAAAGACTTCCAAAGTTTCTATGGGCCGAAGCTGCAAACACCACCATATATTTACAAAACCAATGCCCTCATCAAGCATTGGGTTCCAAGACTCTTGAAGAAATGTTCACCGGTAAGAAACCTGATATATATCATTTTAGAATTTTTGGAAGCCCTGTATATTTTCATGTGCTAAAAGAGAAAAGAAATAAATTGGGTGCATCTAGAAAGAAAGGAATCTTTGTGGGATATAGTGAAAATACTAAGGGCTATAGAATCGATGTAGTCGATCAATGGGAAGTCATGATTAGTCATGATGTCACCTTTGATGAAGATATGGCTCTCAACCAGGTGAACAATCTTCCTACAGTGAGGATCTCTCAAGAAGCTAACACCAGGGAACCAAAAGAAAAAGAGTATGACGAGATATTTTCACCTGTTGCTAGAAATACCACCATCCACTCGATTATATCCCTTGCAGCTTCACAAGGATGGAACCTACATTAGATGGATGTCAAGACCGTGTTCTTGCATGGTTCGATGAAAGAAGAGGTCCACGTGGAGCAACCCAAATAATTTGAGATTTATGATCGAAAATATCATGTATGCAAGTTGAAGAAGGCTCTCTATGGGCTAAAGCAAGCACCCCAAGCATAGTATGAAAGGATCGATTGCTACTTGATGAAGTTGGGATTCACTAGGAGTGAAGCTGATCCTAACCTTTCTAAGGTTGAAGATGACAAACCACTCATACTAGTGTTGTATGTGGATGACCTCTTTCTAACAGGTGTAGACCCTCTCATTCACAAATGTAAGAGGGAGTTGGCTTCTAAATTTGAAATGAAGGACCTAGGACTGATGCACTATTTTCTAGGACTTTAAGTCTGGCAGAAGCCAAGGGAAATTTGCCTATCTCAAGGAAAATATGTGGTGAAGATATTGGAAAGATTCAGTATGGTGGACTGCAAGCCTGTGACTACCTCGAGGATCTTAACTTTCAGAAGCTATATGGTAGTGATGTCAGACCAGATTTGGGAAATGCCTCTGAGTTTCATAAACTCATTCGCGTTGATGTTCTTGGTGAACCTTTGTCTAGACATATGTTTTGCAGTTAACATGGTGAGCTCATATTTGGTTGAGTCTCACTGGATTAATGCCAAGAATATTCTGAGATGTCTTCGGGGCACAATCTCTCATGGATTGAGATAAACTACCTGAAATATGAAACTACATGATTATTCGAATGTTGAGTGAGCAGGCAGTGTGGAGAGCACTTCTCAGTGCTGGTTCTCTTTGGAATCTGCCTCGATATCCTGGATTAGCAGGAAGCAAAATTCAATGGCTCTGAGCACTACCGAGGCAAAATACATTGCTGCTAGCATGGCCTCCTATGAGGCAGTCTAGTTGCGGAAGCTCTTCAGTGAGCTATTTGTACACATGATGAATACCACTATGATTCTTTGTGACAACCAGAGGTGGGATTTGATTATAGAGGAATCTTGTATTCAATGATTGCTCTAGCAGATAAACATAAGATGCTACCTTATCTGGCATATGGTAAGTCAATGAGCAAGGAGGCTCCATTGCATTGAGAATGATGTACAGGTCGCTGACATCTTGACAAAGCCACCGGGAAAGATCAAATCTATGATTTTCCTGAATGACTTGGAGTCGTTAAGAGACCCTTGTAAAAGGGTCCTGTATGTTGCATACATTGAGCTCTGGGAGCTTTGGGGGCTTGTAGTTCTTATTGGAGCAACATACGACCACAGGGTGACTCACCCTCCCCTAGTGGTGTGCACTAGAACAAGATGATTCGCTCTCTTGTGAGACAGGATGATTCACTCTCTTGTGAGATAGGATGATTTGCTCTCCTATGGATAGGATGTTTCACTCTCCTGTGGACAAGATGATACGTTTTCTTGTGTAGCAGGATGATTAGTTATCTTGTGAGGCTTGGATGATGTGTTCTCCATGGTGATTGTGGAACAGGATGATTCGCTCTCCTGTGGGCCAAGATGATTAGTTCTCTGTGGCATCACTAGACATGATGATTTGTTCTCCTATCAAGGCATCCTACCCATGCAGTCTGGGACTCATGGGAAGTACCTCTCATCTGATCAATGAGTAGGGAAATGAGGATAGGGACCATAGTAGTACGGATGGATGCATCACTGTATCTACCGTACTCCCTATGCTAGGATGACCTTCATCGATCTGAGATCAATGATACTAGTCTGGGACCAGCTGTAGGAGTTGTACCCACTATGACGCTGACCTCGGGTCAGTTGAGACTGGTCTGGGACTAGTGGTACATACTCCAAGACTAACTTTGAGTCAGTGGAGTACTAGTCTGGGACTAGTTGTAGGAGTTGTACCCACTATGATGCTAACTTTAGGTCAGTTGAGACTGGTCTGGGAAGTGGTACATACTCTAAGACTGACTTCAGGCTAGTGGAGGACTGGTCTAGGACTAGTGGTAGGAGTTGTACCCACTATCACACTGACTTCGGGTCGATTGAGGACTGATCTAGGACCAGTGGTACACACTCTAAGACTGATTTTGAGTCAGTGGAGGATGATACTAGTTCAGGACCAATGGTAGGAGTTGTACCCACTATGACACTGACTTTGGGTCAACTGTGGACTAGTCTGGGACCAGTGGCACACACTCTGAGACTAACTTTGAGTCAGTATGATACATCCTCGATCATTTCTTCTTCTTCATAACTTGGACAAAGTAGAGTAGAGCAGAGCAGAGTAGATCAAAATAGGGCAGAACATAACTCAGCAAAGCAGGCAAGATAGAGCAGAGCAGAGTAGGGGTCAAGCTATATAGGGTAGTGCATTTGATGGATGAATAGTAGCGACTGAAAGACGAATTGTAGATGGAGTTCTCCCTAGTTGAGAAGGAGTGTTAAAATTAGCAACTAGGGCCAAACTCCATGTGGGTCATCTTATTCATGGATGATAATATTTTTATTAGATTCCTCTTATCGAGAGGTGTAGGATTGATCTAAATATCATCCGATTTTGATAAGTATTTATGGAGATATGAATTTATTTTTATTATGGAATAATTATTAGGCCGACCAGCAACTCATGTAGGCTCAGAAGCCCAATAGTAGCATCTATTCAATCATCAACATTTTTGTATAAATACAAGAGGTCTTTTCCTCATTTGGACACACATCTCATCACAACTCTCTCTCTCTCTCCTGCACAAAAAAGAGGATCTTCTCCTACTACGCAGAAAGGGACTCTTCTCTCACACGTGTGGAAGGAATGATGTCAGTGCTGCCAATGATGTCGGTGATGTTGATGATGCTGATGATGCTGGTGATGCCAGTGATGTCGGTGATGTCGACGATGCTGGTGATTCTGATGATGGCAATGATGCCGGTGATGATGATGATGTTGGTGATGCCGATGATGTCGGTGATGCCAATAATTCCAAAGATGCTGGTGATGTAGATGATGCCAATGATGCTGATGTCAATGATGTCAGTGATGTCGATGATGCCGATGATGTTGGTGATTCCAATGATGCCGGTGATGCCGATGATGTCAATGATGCCGGTGATGTCGATGATGTCGGTGATGCTAATGATACCGGTGATGCCGATGATGTTAGTGATGCCGATGATGCCAGTGATGCTGATGATGCCGGTGATGCCGGTGATGTCGATGATGCCAGTGATGCCAGTGATTTCGTTGATGCCAGTGATGCCAGTGATGTCGGTGATGCCAGTGATGCCGATGATGTCAGTGATGCCGATGATGCTGGTGATGATGATGATGTCAGTGATGCCGATGATGATGCCAGTGATGCCGATGATGTTGATGCCGGTGATGCTATTGTCGCTGATACTGATGTCGCTGGTCTAGGGTTTTCTACTACTTATATAAATCAGACTTTTATACTATTTCTCTCTGCTGAATTCTTGAAGATAAAATAAGATTTGATCAAAGGGCTTCCCCTTATTGGGATTTGTCCCTAGCTAGCCACCACATCTAGTGTCTCGTGTCATGGCTTGTTTTCTGTCGATCATTTAATGTTCTATATGCACTTTACTTACTGTACATGTGATTTCTAATCTGTGGATAATAATAAGAAAGATAAGTAAACTTCTCTAAGCATAGAACATAACATAAATTAATAGTTTCATACTAATCTGGAATGATTGTGCAGATGTGATAGCCTCCCTTGAGATGCATTGAGGTATGAGTTTGACTATGTTTTCTATTTTATTTATCTAACATGGTATGCTTACAATTTTTCTGAATGTTTTATTAGTTCCATGATATGAGTATGTGTCTATAAGGTTGCATGAAGGAATGATCTTGTTTTAAGACGATCGTACTAACACAATATGTGCTAAGACAATTGATATGCACTCAAGTGTAAGTGGGTGCTATTTGTATTTTTATGATTAATGACTTTGAGTTGATTA
This sequence comes from Pinus taeda, assembly GCA_000404065.3. Lineage (NCBI taxonomy): Eukaryota > Viridiplantae > Streptophyta > Pinopsida > Pinales > Pinaceae > Pinus > Pinus taeda. The sequence goes on along the minus strand of APFE030487282.1, from coordinate 75,841 downwards.
TGGAACAATTGTTAGTCTTGGTAAAGGTTGATTTCAAATTAATTGACTTGATGTCTTGAACTTGTGATTGACATGTGTGAATAATGCAGTGCAACATGCTTGGTATTAGCATGACAAGGTAACAATTGATTTTTTTATATAAATAATAGCTAGGCGATGTGAAAACATATAATAAGACTAAATTGTAGCAGGGAAAAGGTAAAAGAAAAGAATTGGGTGAGAATTCATTTAGCTATGTTTGGAAACCATAATTACAAATGAATGAGTTCTTTACATGAATACAAGAAGATTTCTTAACCTTGATTTTTTCTGACATTATGTGGATATGTACTATATTCATGAACATGTATTTAAAAAGTATAACAGTTGGTTTCCAGTTATGGTTGGGTTTGTCAAGGAATTGGAGTCCCTTGAGAGTTGATATATGTATGTGTTCAGTTACAAGGAAGCATCCTTGGGACAGCAAGGTAAGGTGACTAGTATATTGTATATCTATTTTGGAACCCATGGGGATTGATTCATGGTATTTGTTGGGAGTTTTGTGCTTTCAGTATTTATTTGTTTGCACCTGATTTGTAGCTTCATTTATTTCTGGTGCATGGCCATGCCACTTTGTTTGTGGTGTTCAATCATTATTGGTTTTCATGGTTTTCTTCTTGTTTTCCTTCTTGTCTTTTCTTTTATGTTTTGAGGGTCTTGGGAATTAGTTTGGGAAGGAGAAAAGTTAATGGAGCCCAGGGAGAGTTGTGTGGAACCCAACAGGTAATGTAAGACCCAAATGAAGCTTGGTGCATGAGTAAAGGGAAGCCTGTGGTAATAACATGACAACTAGTTGTATTGTTTGGGTCCATTGGTGTAAATGGATGGTAGGAGGCCAGTAATGAGAAAGGTAATAGGAAAGGCACAATAAATGGATTTGAGGTGTCAAATGACTTGGATATGTTGGGAACTATTGTTCTCAATGTTGTGCATGTTGTGCATGATAAAGGGAGTTATCTTAACCTTGACCTTATGATATCTAGTAATTATGTTGTGATCGTGATTATGCTAATGTCTATATATGTATACATGAATGTATGTATGTATGTATGTATGTATGTATGTATGTATGTCTTTTTCTAATATAGTCGTGAGGGATCATAATTGTTTTATGGTAATTTTTATATGTATATATGTATGTATATATGTTGTCGTGTGACAAGGTTGTCATGGATCATTATTATATATGATGTTGTATACATGTCATATATGCATTATTTTGTACAGATGGTGTTGTGTACATATTGTATATGAATCGTTCTGTACACAAGGTGTGGTGTACATGTTGTACATGTGGTGTTGTGTGCGTGTAGTGTTGTGTTCATGTTGTACATATGGTGTTGTGTTCATGTTGTGCAGGTGGTGTTTTGTATATGTGGTGTTGTGTACACATTGTGCAGGTGGTGACGTGTACATGTGATGTTGTGTACTTGTTGTGCAGGTGGTGTTGTGCACATGTTGTGCAAGTGGTGCCATGTATACGTGGTGTTGTGTACACATTGTGCAAGTGGTGTTGTGTATAAGTGGTACTATGTACATGTTGTACATGTGGTAATGTGTGCAGGTCATACATGTTGTGGTGTGTACATGTGGTATTATGTGCATGTCATACATGTTGTGTCATGTACATGTGGTATTGTGTATGTGCATTTTGTAGTCATGGTATCGTGACATGTGTATTCGTTGTGTTGTACTTTGTGTACGTATATGTATTTTGTTGTACACCGGGTGTAGGTATATGCATTGTGTTGTGGTGTACACAATATGTAGGTGTATGTGTTGTGTTGTAAATTGGATGTAGGTGTATATATTGTGTAGTGGTGTACACAAGGTGTAGGTGTATGTGTTGTGTTGTACACTGAGCGTAGGTGTATGTCTTGTGTTGTATGCCAGATGTAGGTTTATGTGTTGTATGCCAGATGTAGGTTTATGTGTTGTATATCAGGTGTAGGTGCATGTATTGCATGGTTTTGTATGCCATGTGTGGTTGTATGCATGTGGTGCACACTATGTGCATGTGTATGTGATTGAATAGAAGCGAAGGAATTGGGTGGTTTTCAGGTGTGGCAATTGATCTGGTGTGTGTACAGAAAGAACAATGGAAAAAGTAGAGGATTGATTGAAGGATAAGTATCAGTATTTCATTTCATTTTTATTATGCATGTGATCTATGATTCTTATTTATGATGGTTATAGGTGATCTATAGTTCTGGTTTATGATGATTGCATGTGATTCATGATTTAATTATGATGGTTGTGTTTTGAGCTAACCCAATGTTATATGTTTATAAATGATGACTTGATCAAAGAGCTATTTTGACTTGTTAGAGAAAAAAGTCAACAAAATTGCAAGTGTACCTTATTAAAGGGTCACCAATGAGGTATTATTTGAATTTATTTCAATCCATTTTGAATCTAATGACAATTATGTGCTTGGTACAGGAAAGCATGGAAGTGCCCAGTTTGAGTGGTTGGAACTGACTACAATAATTAGCATCAACAACAAAAGGAATTGGAACATGCAACAATAAACTGGTAAAGCACTTTAGGAGTAGGTCCATTATGGGACATTGGTACCCAATATTCAAAAACCTTGCTAAGGGATGGAATGCCCAGGAAAGGGGTTATTAGGGAACTTGGAAGGTGAGTGACTACATGGAAGGGGGATACCAGATTGCCCAAGGGATTGTGTAGCAGAGAAGGGAAGGTTAGGGGATGGATTTGTTTTTGTCATTAGCATTTCCAAATGGAATCAGAAGAACATTGGGAATGTTCCCTTGAAGAATGAACCAGTAAATTTTCACTAAGGGAAAAAGTAGCACAAGGATCATAACGTTGGACATTGGATGTAGGTTTGACTTTGGCAGTGGATGTTGGACCTCCTGGGAAGGAAGTGAATCCTGGTATTACTCTGAGGGTGAAGGTGTGAACCTATGGATTCCCTTGTTGCTAATGTGGGTTATGTATCCTTCACTGTTTTCTAATTGAGGCAAAGGATTTTTGGTATATTGACATATTTATGTATAGTTGTTATTGTAAACACCCTAATGAGTTGTGTTATAAAGCTCTAGTAAGTGATATGTCTTTTATGTTTCAACAGTGGTCATTGTAAATATTGTAATGAGATGGGTTATAAAGCTACATGGGAAATATGTTTTGGTTTTTGGCAGTTTTTCTTGTCATAAGTGTCATAGAACGTCAAGGATGGTGTTCCCTTAAGGGATAGGGGTTCATAACAGACCCGGTTAAAATTTCATGTAATAGAAGTTAATAAACAAAAAAATAAGACCAAGGTCATGGGACATGTATTCCAAGTTGAATGGTGATATTGGGTGTTCATTTTGGTTTATTATGGCTATCGAAATTGAAAAAGGAAATGGAAAGTCAAAGAGGCATTAATTGGAAATTTATTTATGAAAATAATGGGAAATAGGAGAAAAGGAAGGTGAAAGGTCACGAGTTTCATCTGAGGAGGGAATTGAAGGGAAAATAGAAGAAATTGAAGAAAATAGAGGTCTCAATGATAAAAGGGCTTTTGAGGATCAGTTCATAGAATTTTTTGTGATTTTTATCTTGAATCTCTCTCTCTATTCTCTCTCTCTCATACTCTTGTACACTTAGAGGATTCTTGGAGAACTCCAACATTGGAGAAAGTAAGGCAAAGGAAGGACAAGAAAGAAAAGGAAATCCAAGATTGAGCAAGGAAGATATGGATCAAGAGGCTACAACGCGATTACCTGCAGGTATCGAGTTTAATATATTGTTTTCTTTCTATTTTTGGCATGCATAATACATGCATGTATATATTTGGCTTGCATGCTATCATTGGCATGGATTTTTCCAGGTGTGACAGTGGTTTTAGCCTTTCTTTGCCATTTATGGATAACCATGGTGTGGTGGGGTTCTTTCATTTGGTTGAGCTTTGGATTTCTGAATGGTTTTGGAACTGGGTGAGGTGGTCTCAAGAAAATTCCCAAGGGCCTAGGAATCCCCTGACCAGTTTTGGCAGGATTGCGGAAAATTCTTAGAGTGGAGACGGGAAAATTCCACAAGGTATTGGTGAAGAAATCCAGAGGAATCTAAGCTTTTTTGATGGCCTAGTGATCCCTTGAATTATTTTGGTAGGATTCTAATAAATCTCGGTTGTTTATGTACTTGTTTTAGGCCTAGGTATCCCTTGACTGGTTTTGTTGATATTGCAGTAAAGCCTGGTTGATCATGTACTTGTTTCAAGCCTAGGAATCCCTTGACTAATTTTGGCAGGATTTCGGTAAAGCCATCAGAGGCCCTGATTGTTTTATATTGAGTCCCACATGAATTCTTGGAATATGGCATGAGCATGATTGGCTAAAAGAAAGATTTAGTTTAGCCCAATCTATAGATGGCTGGTACACGAAAGTCCCTGACTTGGTTGGATTTTTCATATGTTAATAAGATCCCTTTTTCCCTTGTATTTCATGAGTATTTGTACGTGTTATTATGTGGCTTTGATGTTTTTTCTATCATGGTTATTATTATGCTTATATTATGGTTATAAGCATGGTTTCATAATAGGTTCTAGCTATGGTTCTTAATATGCTTTGATTAGTTGATGAGTGGTTATTGAATGCATAAGCTAACAAATGTTACTGTAGGTATTTTGAGAGAGCATTAGAGATTATTAATGATTCTTAGATAAGTTTTAGACCCCTATGCTCAGATATGCATTCATGACCTATAGATTGCATGTTCTCAATGTGTTTTACAAAATGAATGTCATGGTTAGGCCTGGTTAGGTCAAGTCCTTGATTAAGTTTTTTGTTAGAGGCTTTTTCCTTGTATCAGTTATTATTTTGTAAGGTATCATCAAGTTCTAGGTAGTGATATGGAGTCTAGCCCTAAAAAAATGGCACACATCTCTTAGTTCCAGACTCAAAATTGAGAAATTAGGACTATAGTCGCTACCTTTTAGGCTTATGCATGTGACTAGGTGCATAGAGTTTCATGGATGTAGGCTTATAGATGTGACTAGAAACCTAGGTCAGTGAAAAAGAAGTATAACTCAAGGTCTAGGCAAATGGATTGGTTGTTTAGCTCTTGGGGGTCCTATAGCTCCTAAGGAAGGTTAATAAAGTTCTAGCTTGCCGATTCCACTTCCTTAACTATATTTAGGAGGTCGAGTCATGTCATAGTAGCCCTCATCTCATGTTTACCCCGAGATGTTGCTGAAAGTGGGTAATTATTTTGGAATAGTAATCATATTTCATAAATTGATTGAGCTCATGACCATGACACTTGAAACATGAATGACCTAGAAGCTATCATTGATATTTTTTTGTAATTAAGTGTCATGGAATATCGACAGAAAGTATGCTAGAGGATTAGGATTAGGTTAAATCAAGACTAGGGTTTTAGTCATGACATCCTAGGGTTTAAGGATGCATGGGAAAGCTAACAGCTTCCCAAACCCTAATGCAGCTTGAGTAATTCCAATGCGTTTTCATTTTGTAACCATTCATATGGTAGGAAAATAAGGTCTTGAGGATACAGAAGATAATTATTACATAATTAAAGCAATGAATTTACTAAAACCCTAATGCACTATGGAAAAAAGTCATCTCGAAAGCATAAGTATTAATAGAGTTTGATGTTAATCAGGTCATTAGAATATTGACCAATTTAAGTGTGATCATAACTCTTAAGGCGTTCGACAAGTACAAGGGGGATAGAAAATTTTGGATATGCCCAAAAAATTTGGGTTTTTTGTATATACTACAACAATTGGTGAACCACTAGTGGAATCCAACATCTCTAGCTATATCCCTATAATAGCTCAAGTCTAGGGAATAATGCATGGAATTATTGAACTAGGTATTATGGGTACTAGGGTTTCTTGACCTTTTTACAGATGTACCCTTCCCTTCCTCCAAGCTAGCCCCCATTAACCATTGAACACTAAACCATAAATTCACACATGCAAATATTTAAGAGAACAAGGTAAAGGGCTTATTGTATTAAAAAAAATTAAATGATTTTTTGGCATTGCTCTGCTGCTAGCGAGCCTATTCAGTTACCTGGTAGAGTCGTTACATCACATCTATATGCAGGGAGACTTTATCAATCCTTTACCCCTTTATTTAATTTAATTTTATGTATTTTCCAATTGGCATCATTTATTAGGCATTTATTTCACCAGGGTAGATGAGGGATCCCAACTTATTTTACGTGCAAGAGAGGTTGTTATTTGCTTGAGAGAAAATGAAAGATCTTATGATTTAGGTCTAGTCTTGTGTCCTGCTTCCACATCATATCTCTAATTAACCATGAACTTGAAAACATACCATTAAAATAGTCAAGACCAAGTCAAACACAGGTTTCAGGTTTTAGATATACTTCACATGAATTGATTAGGGTTCCCCAAAAGTATCTTCTTGTATTTTCCTTGTTAGTGAGATATATTTATAGGAGACATGTTCCGAATTCATTTTTAATGATTGGTTCTAAGAGAGGATTCCTTTGGAGTAGCCATTACAACCAAACACGACCGTTAAGATTACAGTTATAACATAAGGGAAAAGCAAGCAAGGTATTTGTTCTCGGGTTTCATCATGTACAAAGAAGTTAAATAAGTTATTTTAAGGTTTCAGTATGTGAAAACATGCATAAGAAAGTTAGTCACAACACCAAAGGTTAGAAGGGATCTAGGCTTGTAGAGGGTCATGTGGTGGAAAGAAACAAATATAAAATGCAAGTTTAGGTCAACATATGGTGTATGTTATGCAAAAATATGAATGCACAATGTAATGCGGTAAGAAGAGCTACAATGCCATGAAATGCTATGGAAATTCAAGGAAGAAATCAATTGATTGCAATAAAGATCCATGCAATGCATATGCAAAGCGTTTGTGAAAGAAATGAAATAATGATAAATGTAAGAAGGTGAATGTGAACTAAATGCATAATGTCATGTAGAAAACTAAATACCTGCAATAAATAAATCACAACATTGCATATCTAAACCATAAAGCAAATCTTAACAACCAAACCCTAATTATTGACCTTTGAAAAGTAAACCTTAATTACCAAACCTTAACTAGCCTAAACCTAAAGCCCTAATCCATTTGAATAGGAGGTTGGGTCATGTGAATTCAAACTTCCAGAGCAACCACTATAACAATTCCCAACCTGTAAATACAAATATGTGAACAATCAAAACCAATATAAAGAATTGTGCATGAAAAAAATGCTTACCTGTGAAACATTCACAACAACAAGAAAGTCACACTTACTAGCAGGAAAACGTAACAAAAAATATTGTTCAAGTCAGGAAGTAACTCTATCTTGATAAAAAGAACGATAAACTTAAAAGTTGTGATCATTGTCCATGATATGCACCTATTCATGTTCAACCCTAAATCATGCATAAGAGAGATGGTGCCTGCTTGTAGAGGAATTTTCCATATAAGACTCTTCAATCCAATCAACAATAATATCATTAAATCCGAGATGATCAACTTGAATACCCTCACAATTTTCAAGCTATGAACATCCATCAGGAAAAACAGAGATACAAGAGGTCTTTAACATGTAAACCCAAATTTCAGAAATCCTAATTTTAGGTTGTTCAAGGATTTTGTCAACGATGCGATGACCTGACATAATCATCAACATAGTCTGAAGAGCCTCACTCTCTAGAAAATCCTTTAAATCCTCAAATGGTAGGTCATCAAATATATGTGGTTACAGGATATCAACAAATGAATGTATACAGTCATCATCAATTTTGACAGGTAAATCATCAGCGAATGCATTATTGGTTTGATCATATATTCAAGTATTGATCGACTGGTTGTCCAAAATATTAGATGGAGATGAATCAACAAGATGAGTGTCATGAAATAACTGAGTAGCATGGTTTCCTTGCTCACATAATGTGGAATGCAAGACAACATCATCTGGTATATGATAACAATAATTAGAATGATTTGAAAGAATGGTAGTTGTACTTTCCTCAATAAATGAATCAGAGTACAAGGAGAGATGCATCTAACAATATTTTGAAAATGAGCCTTCATCTGGGAAGATGATGCTAATAGGAGAATCATGTAAGGAAACCCTAATTCAAATTGGTTTAGGGATCTCATCAAGATCACGAGAAACTGACATAACCATCAGTGGAAGATGAAGTTCCTCAACATCTTGTCAAGTCCCAAAACCTTTAGAAGGTGGATCATCAAATCATGGTAGCTTAGTGAGGTCGACAAGTGAACATAGAAAAATATCATTAATAATAACTTCGAAGATATTATCGATTGGGTGATGTTCATCAACATAACTTATTTAATCTAATTTGGAATTTTATACATGGGACTCTCAAATTATTAAAGATGTCAACCAATCAACCACTGTAGATTTTCCTATAGATTCACAATCTCATGCAATGTACTAAAGCACAAGACAAGAATCTACTTCTACTTTCATTCAACTGAATCCAATAGATCGATGAAAACAATAATCGACAAGAGGAAGATAATTAAATACACATAACACAATAAATATCTAGCGAAAGCCACAGTTCAAAACCCCACAATTTGTATTGCATATATCAGAAATCCAAGATGATATTACAATGCTTGTTCCCACAGGAACAATCCCAGCACTCAGTAAAATCAGTTTCCAACTTATAAGAAAACTCTTGGCCAACACTTAGCCAATTCTCCTTCTCTCCAAGCCCCTATTTCCTTGCACAATTCCTATGGTTGATTAGCCTATATTAATGGGAAAGCAGTGCATCCAAAACTATGCAATCCAATCAAGGATCAGTTCATGATTGCATGCATTGTCTATACAACTCAATAAATCATACAAGTGATAGTACATTTTCCTTGCACTCTAGTCTCAACTAGGTCTTTCTCAGAATTGACATGCATGAGTTTCTGATGAGGGTATCTTCAGTTAACTGGATTAGCACTAGTTAATGCATTAGTGCACCTACTGACTATTAACTCACTATTAGTTCCTCAAACAGTTTGGAACTAATTTAACTTAACTTAACTCAGGAAATTGAGTTATCTAATTACAACTCATACTAAACTCATCCTGGACCCCTATAATATGGGGAGAACATATACATGACTTTTGAAAGACTTCCAACTCAAAATTCGTAAGCTAATTAAGTTAATTAAACTTAATTAACTATTTACAAGTTTCTATGAGAATATAATTTGATTTTAATTCAAGGACAAATTAAACTAGAAATTCTTATTGTCATTTCTCAACACTTCCTCTCAACAAGAAACGGATTATGAGCTACCTTGATCCTATCTTTGTGAAACTTGAATTTACATCTTGACAATGCCTTTATCAAAATGTCAGCATCTTTCTCCTCTATGGGAATATACTCTAACAACATAATCTGCCTCAATACAAAATATCTGAGATGATGATATCAATATCATTATGCTTGGACTGATCATGAAAAACTAGATTCTTAGAGAGTTTGATACAACTCTGATTATCACAGTAAATCACAGTTGGATCCATCTACTAACCAAACAAACCAACCAGGGTCTTCCTCATCCAGATGGCCTCACATGTTTCCTAACTTGCAACCATGTACTCCGCCTCTGTTGAACTGAGTGCAAACGATCTCTATTTCCTATTGTACCAAGAAATTGTCGTTGACCCAATACTGAAGATCCCTCTTGATGTGCTCTTCTTGTCAGATGGACTCCCTTCCCATTATACATTGGTGAAGCCTTGAAGCTTCACTCCCTTTGTATGTTTGTACCATAATCCATACTAAGAAGTGCCCCTGAGGTATCTCAACACATGTTTTTCTGCCTTCCAATATAACTTGTTAGGCCTAATCATCCCCTGACTAAGATGGTTAACTGCATAGCACATATCTGGTCATTTGTTTAGCAAGTAAATGATTGAACCCACAAGCTACTTGTAAACAATAGCTTCTACTACTTCCTCTGAGGTAGCATCCTCCTTCCTCCAGTTACTTGCTAGAGGAGTCTTCATGGGTTTACTGCTTTCCATGCGAAATCTCTTGAGTATCTCATTGGCATACTTTCCCAGAGACACAAAAAAACCCCATATCCCTATCATACCTCCATGCCAAGAAAGTAATGCATAAGCCCCATGTCCTTCATCTCAAACTCTCTTGCAAGGTCCTCCTTGCAAGATTTGATCAGTTGATCATCACTTGTCAGTAAGATATCATCAACATAAAGTACAATGATCAACAATTTACCTTCCACCACTATATGGTATAGGTACACATCCGCTTCACGTTTTGTGAAGCCCAACCTAGTGAAGTATTTATCTATCCTAGTGTACCAAGCATGGGGTGATTGATTCAGCCCATACAAAGCTCTCTTGTGCTGACACACATTCGACTCACAGTCAAAGGTTTCAAAACCTTCAGGCTACTCTATGTACACCTCTTCCTCAATCATGCCATTAAGGAAGGATGTCTTCACATCCATCTGATGGATCCTCCAAACCATCTGTGCTGATAGTGCCAATATAGATCTGATTGATGAGTACCTTGCAATAGGAGCAAAGGTCTTATCATAGTCAATCCCCTTTACCTATGAAAATCCATGGGCCACAAATATAGCCTTCTTCTTCTCCACACTACCATCTGTAGCTTTCTTTACCTTGTAAATCCAATGAGAGTTCACTACTAACTTGTCCTCCGGTCTCAGGACCACATCCCAAACACTATTACGAACTATCGATTCATACTACTCCACCATGGAATCAACTCAAACTAGTTGCTACACTGCTTCCTGAAAGGAAGATGGCTCTATCACAACATATTCACCCATAATAGCCATGTACCCAGTGTACCTCTCAGGCGACATCTTCTACCTACATTGAGAAGTGGGTGCTCCCACATTCTCTCATGCATCAGCCAACAATTTGTCAGCCTCTCTGGTGCACTTTCTTCCCTCTCTAGAAGAATTTGCCTAAGTAGATATCTCCACTCCCAGAACCTCTGCATGTGGTTGTTCCACATCAAATCTGAGGCTCCTCAACCTTAGGAGCTAAAATATCCTCATCCACATGTAGCTCAAGCTCCCCCTCAAGGGAAACTCACATGGCCTTCTCCTCATCGAATCTGACATCCCTGTGAACCACTGTCATCCCACTCATCGGCAAGTACACCTGATAGTTGTGAGGTGTATCAATACACTCCATAAATATCCCCAACTATCTTGTCAACTCAAGATTATTCCATGTATCTTTGGTCACATGGAAATATATCGATGACCCAAAAATCCTAAAGTAACCAACATCTAGCCTCTTATTGGAATAATCCTCCTATAGTGTCTTCATCTCAAGTATCCGATGTGGGCTATAGTTCTATAAACCATTGTGTTGCATGCCTCAACCCACAAGTGTCATTGTAGGCCCTGATCATGCAACATTTCCCTTGTTTCTCCTACTATGCTTCTATTATTCCTCTTGGCCAACCCATTTTGTTGAGGGTTATGGGGTGCCGTCAACTCCCATTTAATCCCTTCCACTGCATAGAAGTTCTTAAACTCATTTGAGACATACTCACCACTGTTATCACTCCATAGATATTTAACCTTCTTGCCCATCTCTTTCTCCACCAATGCTTTAAACTCACAAAACTTTATGAAAGTTTTATCCCTTTTCTACGTGAAAAATATCCAACATTTATGAGAATAGTCATAAAAAAATATAACATAATACTTATGTTTAGTTGTCGATTTTGTTGAGAATGGTCCACACACATGAATGGTCTCTCTCTAGGATAGTCTCTGCTCGACTGTCTCTGTCGTGAAAGGAAGATTTGGTCTATTTTCCCAAACTTTCTCAAGCATACCTTTGGGAAGATCGATAGAGCTCTGCTGCAATATCTTCAAAGTCCCATGATGCAAGTGGCCCAATCTCCTGTGCCACAACTCGCCAATGTCTCGAGTTTGCACCCTTTCTGCTTTTGAGCTCAAAGCAACACACTCCTCTACCTCCAAATTATAGAGATTCTTCACTTGAATCCCTATCTTCTTTACCTAACCCGTGGCTATGTGTCGAAGGAATGCCTTTCCTTTCGGTAAGATCACAACATAGCCTTTATCCTCAAGCATGGAAATAGATACCAATTTCTTCTTCAGCCTAGTCACATACATAACATTCTTCAAGGTGAGTGAGGCCCCATGCTCCCTTGGAAAAGTAATCGTGCCTAATCCAATAATAGTATACTTCCTGTCGTCACCCATCTCGATATGCATCTGGAGATCTTTCTTGTCCAGGTCACTGAATAACTCTTTTTCACTAGTCATGTGGAATGAATCTCCACTATCTAAGTACCATACACTTCCCATCATTGATGACACCATGCATGCAATGAGGAAAATTTTCAATTCAAATTGAGATGCCAAAGCCTCACCTACCGCTCCTCGTGAGGACTTCTTCTTGTACTTTTCGAGTGGAGGATTTGTAGCAAAATGGCCCAGCTCATGATAATGGAAGCACTTAACTTTCATCATTTCTTCCTTCTTACCTCCATGATAAGAATATTATTTGGAATGGGAATCTTTCCCTTTCCCCTTCTTCACCTTAATCGCTAGGGAACATTTCTCTTCATCGTCAATATTTGATGAAGAGCCATCCTTGGTGTTCCTCCTGATCTCCTCCTGTATCAAATCTGACCACAGTCATTCCCAATCCTACAACTTCTCCTGACCATTGACAGAGTCCTGATAACTATTCCAACTCTTTGGGATTCCTAGAAGAGAAAGACTCATCATATCTTCTTTGGTGACCGTGATTCCAACACTTCCAAGTTCATCATGACATTCAGTGAACTTGGTCAAGTATTTGGAAATAGTCTCACCTTTCTCCATTTTGATTTTTTGAATTTTGTCCTTCAATGCCAATTTCCTTTGGTCATTGTTGTTCTAATACAAATCCTTCAATGTTTTCCACATAGCATGTAAATGTTCCTTCCCATGGAGACTTGAGACAATGTGGTCTCAAACTCCCTCAAGGATTATCTGCTTTGCCTTCGTCAGACACTTCTTCCATTCAGCCAAATTTTGTGCATCTGATGTTGGTGCCTTGGGGACTTCTTGATCAAGGAATTCCTTCAAGCTAATATGTTCTAGCACAGCCTCCATCCTATCCCTCCAAGTTATTAAATTTGAGATTCCTTCCAAGGCATAATGGATCCGCAAATTGTAGAATGCCATCTGCCAATCCTGAAGTATGTATTTCAAATTTGAACTTCACCGATAACCCAAAACTCAAAACTTTGAAGCCTCCTCTATTATATTATTCTCAACTCTAATACCATGTAGATTTTCCTGTAGATTCACAAGCTCATGCAATGTACTAAATCACAGGACAATAATCTACATCTACTTTCATTCAGCGTAAGCCAATAGATCAATGAAAACAATAATCAACAAGAGGAAGATAATGAAATACACATAACACAATAAATATCCAAGGAAAGCCACAACTCAAAACCCCACTATCTGCATTGCATACATCATAAATCTAAGATGATATTACAATTCTTTTTCTCATAAGAACAATCCCCGCACTCAGTAAAATCAATCTCCATCTCACAAGAAAACACTTTGCCAACACTTAGCCAATTCTCCTACTCTCCAAGCCCCTATTTCCTTGCACAATTCCTATGGTTTATTAGCCCATATTAATGGGAAACCAATGCATCCAAAATTGTGTAATCCCTTCAAGGTTCAATTCTCGATTGCATGCATGATCTATACAACTTAGTAAATCATAGAACTGATAGTACATTGTCCTTGCACTCTAGTCTCAACTAGGACTTTCTCAGAATCAACATGCATGAGTGTCTGATGAGGGAATCTTTAGTTAATTGGAGTAGCACTAGTTAATTCATTAGTGCACCAACTGATTGTTAACTCACTATTAGTTCCTCAAATAGTTTGGAACTAATTTAACTACACTTAACTCAGTAAACTGAGTTATCTAATTACAACTCATACTTAACTCATCTTAGACCCCTATGATATATGGAGAACATATGCATGACTTCCGAAATACTTCCAACTCGAAATTCCTAAGCTAATTAAGTTAAGTAAATTTAATTAACTATTTGCAGGTTGCTATGAGAATAGAATTCGATTTGAATTCTCAGTTTAATTCAAGGACAAATTAAACTGGAATTTCTTGTTGCAATTTCTCAACAAACCAGAGGACTTTCTTGAACCTTTGAACATGTAGAATTTTCTTCTTAACCTATTGAAGATTGCGGGTTAAAAATGTCATGCATAAGAGATTCCAAATATTCATTCCCTAATTATGAGATAACATTAGAATGTACCTAATTGGAATAAAAACCAACTGGATGAATATCTAATGATTTTGAGGAAAATGTTGATATAGTAGACTTATCAAACAAATCAGGGTACAATGGATGAAAATATTCAAGTGAAGGGGTATTGATTTCAATCAATTCTGATTCAAAATTGGAATCCTACATATTAGTGGTATCTTGAGGAAGTAATGAATCAACATGAATGTTATGCTCCATGGATTTGAGAGGACATTTAGCTTTATCCAAAATAAGAGTGAGGTCATTGCAAACATGTGAATGAGGGAGCATAATATGAGGCGATTTAGGTAGAGATTGAGGAAGATGCCTAATAGGCTCAAGTTGAATCTTGTCAATAGAAAGAGATACTATTTCAACTTGATCCTCGAGTTTTCTAATATCAAAAGGATGTATGAGAGCTTCAGGAGTCGAAAAACTTGATTCACTTCCCTGGAAACATTATACATCATCTAAATGGTTAATAAAAGATATTTCATTAGATAACAAAGTAGGAGGAGGAGGAATTTCATGGACGGTAATTTCCTCCTTAGAATATTGAGACTTTTCTTGACTCATAGAAATTGGAAAAGCAAGGTTAGGGATAAGATATGACCAAATTGTAAATTTCAAGTTATCGTGATGATCAATAGAACCAGAATTTGTTCCAGATTGGGAATGTTGCAGAGAAACATAAACGAAGCATTGAAATTTTTCACTCAAATACAACTAGACCATATCTCTTTCAAGAAATTCACAACAAAGATGAATAAACCTATAACAGCCTCGAGTTAAAAAGCCATGTAATAAGGTTAATAAAAGAAAAATAATAACCAAGACCATAGGACACATTTTCCAAGCCAAATGTTGGGAAAAAACACACTGACAAGGATCACTTGTGATTAATTAATGGCTATGGAAATTGGAAAATGTAATGGCAAAGGCTTTAGAAATGATTGAGACATTTATTGGCATTTTATTTATGAAAATAATGGAAAATAGGAGAAAATAAAGGTGAAAGGTCACAGGTTGCAAGTGAGGAGGAAATTGAAGGAAAATAACGTAAAATGAAGAAAATAGAGACCTCATTAATAAAAGGGCTTCTGAGAATCAGAACACATCTTTTGTCAGTTCAGTGTTTAGCACTCTCATTCTATTCTCTCTCTCATACTCTTGGACACTTAGAGTTTTCTTGGAGCACTTTTGGAGCATTGTGGCATACTTTGGATTTCAAGGAAGAAGGAAAAATAAAAGTAAAGTGCAATGGAACATCAGGATCAACAACTATAGTGGGTTCTTCTTGTAGGTACCAAGTTGCATGTATGATTTCCTTGCTAGTTTTGACATGCGTGACATATGCATATGGTTATTTGGTTATTCTCTTTCATTGGCATGGAGGTTTACTTGGATTGACATTGGTTTTTTCTAACCTTACCATTTCCATGTTGTTGTAGGTTTTATCTTTTTTTTTCTAGTTGGTGTTCATCTTCCTTATGGTTATGGGTTGAGTTATTAGTTCTTGGAGCCTTGGTTGGACAAACAATTTGGAAGCCTTGTAATAACTTGGATTGAGTTACTAGTCCTAGAAGCCTTGGCTGCACAAATGCTCTGGAGCCCTTGGTGGGTTGAGTTATTAGTCCTTGAAGCCTTGGTTGGAAAAATGCTCTAGAGCCTGGCGAGAGTTGTGGGTTTAGTTACTGGTTCTAGAAGATGAGTTGGAACAAATGATTTGGAGCCCTAAACAACTTGGGTAGAGATCGATCTGGTTAGTGACGTATGACCATGAGGAGGAATCACTAGTTGAGGGTTGACGTGGTTCAGTCTCTGGGATCCCTGGTTTGGTTTTCTTGTTTTATTCCATGAGATCCCACATTCATGCTTAGAATATGGCATGGGGGTGATTAGATGAAAGAAATATTTGGTTCTGCCCAATCTATGGTCAGGTGGTACGTGGAAGTCCCTGGCTTGGTTGGATTTGCATATGTTAATAAGAGCTCTTTTCATATTGTATTTTATGAGTATTTATACTTGCTATTATGTGTCTTTAATGACTATTCTATTATTGTTATTTATGTGATCCTATGTTGGTTATAAGCATGGTTTTATGACAAACATTAGTTATGGATCTCATTTTTTATTAGTGAATGAATGGATAATGAATGAATGAATTAATAGATTATAATGCAGCTATTGTGAGAGGGCATTAGACCTTATTGACAAGTATCAGATAAGTATGAGGTCCCTATGTTCATATGTATTTTTATGACTTGTACATTACATGTTTTTGATGTGTTTGATGAAATTCCTATCATGGTTAGGATGAGTTTGGTTAGGTCCTTGTTCGAGTTTTGGACTAGGTCTTGTCTTCTTGTTACTTATTATTTATGATAATTTCATCAAGTTATGGGTAGAGGCCTAAGTCCTAGCCCTGAAAAGGTGGTTCATAATTCTAGGTCGTTGGCACAAAACTACCTAAAAAATACTGTAATCGGATGGAGGCCTTGTTGTGCGAGTGATTGGAGGGTTACAATCACATGGAAGGCTTGTCGCGGGAGTGAATAGGGGTCTATTTTAGTTAAAAGTCAAGTTAAATTAGGGGTTTGGAACTTGGAGTGGTTGGTTAGTCCCTGGGGGTCCTGTAGCTCCTGAGGAAGGTCATTATAGTTTTGTTTTGTTGATTCCACTTGCTTGATTATACTTTGGGAGTTGAATCATATCATAGTAACTCTTCGTCACATATTTACCCCGATGGACTGGTTAGCTTAGGTAAGTGTGCGAGGAGGGTGTTACATAGTGGTATCAGAGTGAGTTTCATTCTCTTTGGGTGATGCCAGGTTTTCGTTCTCTTTGGGTGATATCTAATACCACAAAGTGGTATCAAAGCATGGTTCAACCCTTGGAATGGATGGGCATAGTGTGTTTTTCATGCATACATGCCAATTGCATATGTGTTTATTATGCTTGTGGTCTATGTGTTTGTTATGTATGCATGGTAGTAGCTATTGTTACAATTTTGTTTCCATGTAAGAGTTGATGATGTTATTGTTGGGACGTATTTTATGTGAATGCATGATAGTTGTATATGAATTGGTTATTCATGTTAGTGTTTATATGTTGTTGGGCATGCATTGTGTCTAGTTGGTGTCGTAGTTGTAACATCATGCATGGTAATTGGGATGATGATTGAGATGATGTTTATATACTGCTATGATTATGTTTATACATGTATTGTGTTAATCTGGTTGATCTTCCAGATGAGATATGCTCCCTTGAACTATAATGAGGTATGTTGGTTATGTTTATGTTTTGGTTTATTTGAAATGATATACTTGCAAGAAGAAGAAGATCATAGATGACTAAAAACATGGTAGACTACATTTCACGAGACTCTCCCTATAGATCAGATGAGAAAAATGGAGTTGGGTACTCTCCTGACATATCAAACACTTGGATAAGTTTGAAGGAAAAAATAAGGAGTTGCAAAGAATATAATGACATAGTAATTCAGTCACAAAGGGAGATTTTTCAAGGCATGGGAGAAATAAGTAGAGGTCAATGCATCCATCCTTCAGAGCTTGTCAGACTTGCAAATACAGGGACCACTTAGGATCAGTCATGGATAGGAGGACATGAATAATGGAGCATATGGTAGCAGGTCTCATGGTGGGTACATGTCAGATAGAAATGGAAGGTTCTCAGATACACCTGATAAACAAGGCAGTGGACATGGGCTTTACTCTAGTTCTGGATCAGATAGGTACCATGGTCATCATTGATATAATCCTTATAGGAGGAGTGATATGGGATATTTTTCATATGAGTTCAAGAAATCCAAGTCACCTATATTTGATGGATAAATGAAGAAGTCACAATATGTAGAAGTGTGGTTGCTTTGGATGAATAATTTCTTCATATTACATGATTACTCAAGGAACATGAAGGCTAAAATAGCTACATTCAATCTTAAAGGTAAAGCCAAAATTTGATGGGAAGATGTAAAGAATATCAGAGGTATTCATGAAGAGAAGTTGACTTGGATAGAGTTCAAGAGACTTTTTAGGAATAAGTATCTATTTTAGAGATACTATGATGACAGGAAAAAAGAATTTTATGAGCTGAAGATGGGATCCATGACTAATGAGGAGTACACTAGAAGATTCTTGGAGTTGTTGGGGTATGTGCCTTATCTGAAGGAGGCGAAAGTAAAGATTCAAAGATTCATCGATAGGTTTCCAGTATAATTCAAAGAAAACATTGAGTTTGATGAGCTTAGATCATTGGAAGAAGCCATCATAAATCTAAAGCATTGTTATGAACAATAGAAGCACAAATACGAAACTAAGCAGGATTGGAAAGGTAATGAGAGGAATAAAGGAAAATGGGATAAGAAGTGAACAAGACCTCGGGAAATAGGTAACAAAGAGAATGCAACACCACCTAAGAAGTTCAATGCATCTGACATAGGGCAGGGATTTCAGTTTGAGGGGAAGAACAAGGGTGACGGCAAGAAGCCTTTACATTGTTGGGCTTGTGGTGAAGATCATCGTAGGAGAGATTGTCCACAACGTTAGGGTGGTAGTCCACACATCTATATTTCTCAGGAGGCAGAGACAGTGGGGGATGTTGGACAAAGTATTCCTTAGATTTTATGCAGTGTTGGATAACAGGAAGGAAGATCACCAGGAATTTATTATCAAGATAGATGATAAGCTTTATGATCAATTTCTTTCTATTTTGATTGACCTTGGATCTAGTTATAGTTATGTAAATCATGGCCTGGTGGATAAGTGTGGTTTGAATAAAGAAGTTCATACAGAGGCTTGGTTAGTGCAATTGGCTATGGGTACTAAGTAGAGAGTTCATCACTGGGTAAGAACTTGTGCATTTGAGTTGAATGATATGCTTACATCAGCACATTTAAATGTGCTTCAATTCAGATCATATAGTATTGGGTATGGAATGGTTTTATCTTCATAGGACCAAGGTCGATTGTTATGATAAGTATATTTAGCGCTTGGATGAAAATGGAGAACAAATGATCTTGCAAGTTAAGAAGAAGGAAACATTAGTTAGAATGGTGACATTTATGAAGGCAAAGAGTAGGCATAAGAAAGGGTGTGTGTTATTTTCAGTACAGATTTCTAGTGATAAAGGTAACGATGTTGAGGATGCTGAAGATTTGAGGAGGTATCCAGTTCTACAACAGTTTTAGGATGTGTTTCCTATAGATATTCTAGACTTATTGCCTCAAAGGGAAGTGGAATTTTCTATTGAGTTAGTACCAGGGGCAACACTAGCATCAAAGGCATCATACATGATGAACACACTAGAGTTAGTGGAATTGAAGTTGTAGCTGAAGCAATTGCTTGGCAAGGGATACATTAGGCAAAGTGTGTCACCTTGGGGTGCACCATTGGTATTTTTGAAGAAGAAGGATGGTGCTCTCAGGTTATGCATTAACTATGGGAAGTTGAATAAGGTAACCATCAAGAATAGGTGTTGACGATTGATGACTTGTTTGACTAGTTGAAGGGAGTAGCATGTTCTTGAAGATCGATTTGAGATCAAGATACCATCAAGTACGCATTAAAGAAGAGGACATCTACAAGTCCTCTTTCCAGACCAGGTATGGCCATTATGAGTTTGTCGTAGTTCCATTTGATTTGACTAATGCTCCAACTACTTTTATGTGCTTGATGAATAGTGTGTTGTGTCCTTACCTGGACAAGTTTGTTATTGCATTCATTGATAATATATTGATATATTCTAAGAATGAGGAAGAGTGTGCCAAACACTTAGCAAAAATTTTGATATTTCTCAGGGAACATCAATTGTATTCCAAGCTTAGCAAATGTAGTTTCTTTCAAGACAGGGGTACATTACTTGGGGCATGTAGTTTCGAAGGAAGGCATAGCAGTGGATCTGAAAAAGATAAAATCTATCATGGAATGGGGAGCTCCTAGGAATGTGGATGAAGTAAGGTCATTTATGGGGTTAGAAAGTTATTATAGGAGGTTCATAAGGAACATATCATAGATTTATTATCCTATTACATCATTGCAAAGGAAAGGTAAGAAATTTTAGTGGACAAAAGAATGTGCTCCAGTTATAAATATTGAATATCTAGATAAAGAGTTCGTGGTGTGTGAAAATGCCTAGAAGAGAGGACTTGGTGGAGTATTGATGCAAGAGGGATAGGTGGTATGTTATGAATCAAGGAATGTTGGGCATGGAATCCCCCCAAGGCATGTTTTGGGGCTCAAATCCCAAGTTTTGATCGAAATTGCGGGTGCGGGGTGCGAAAGTGTGATAGAGTCACAGGGTTGTCCGCCCTAGTTTTGTAATTTAATGTCAGCTTGATAGACCTACCCATGGTCCATGGACCATGGGTTTGAATAAATAGAGCAAGGCTCTAAGTGTAAAAGAGGAGAAAGATAAGAGAAAATAGAGCATGAGAAGTTTGAGTGATTGAGTCAAGTGTAGAGTGTGTCTGTGGGTCATAGAGTAGGAGAAGGATCTACAACTGAGTGCACAGAGGCCTAATAGTCTGCAGCTGAGTGTGCAAACCCCTGCGGTTGAGTGTGTAGGCGAGTTGAGTTTGTAACCGTGGAAGGAATCAATAAAGAGAAGTTTGGTTATAGTTCTATGTATCTGTTCTTGGGTTAATACATGAATTGATATAACTTGCAATTATACTATTGATTTACTGCACACACCTGTATGAATGTTTTATGTTGTTAAGTATAACTTAAAGCATTTAAGTAGGCAAAGATAATTAACTAACAGTGGAATATAAGCAAGGCCTTGGACGATAGTGCAAAATGTAGCACAACCCCTAGATAGGGTTGTGTGAGGGCAGTGGTAAGGCGCGCAAAAGAAATCTGCATGCAAGGAGAAACCACGGACCAGTTGAACTCATTAGACATTTCTAGGGTGTGGAAACCTGGTTCTAGCACCCTCCCATATTACGTCGAGTAAGACCTCAGCCTGCGCTCCACGGACTGTTGTTGAAAGGGCCAGTAGTACCAAGATTTGTTTGGCTAACTAACTCTGAACCTAGGTCAAACCCCAACAAGCCAACAAATGGTTACATTGCTGGGACCGAGATCTGCATAAAGATGTCTGATGTCGTACCATTGGAATCTGAAAAAGAAAGGAATTGCGGAGTGGTTAGATAGAAAGATTCACGATTTTGCGGCGTAGGAAAATAGGGATTCGTGATTATCAAAGGAAGAGTGGTTAGATTGCTACTTGTATACAGATATCCACAAAATTTTCTTTGTATCCTTCCCCAATAAGTTGTACGAGTGGATCGTGAACCTAGAAGATAGCCAAGGAAGGTGTAAACTCGACAAACCTATTGTGTGGACTCCAGAGTTGGTGCGTAGAATGGAAGCATTAGAAGATAGGATCACGCGTGTTGTCGATCACTGGATAGATCGAATCATCGAAGGGTTCATCACCGAATTCGCTGTAGATACTTCAATAAGCTATAGCAAGGCAGAATGATGCTTCGTCAAAGGACCACGAGGTAAGTATGTTAAATCTTTGAACACCTAGATTAAAATTCTATTGTGTGAAAAGAGGGTTATGTGGATAGATTGATGTTTGGGGCTATGTGGAGTGGGAGGATCTATAGAAACAAAGGTAGCACAAAACTAGAAACTAGCCCCTTGATTTCACCTTCGCGCGGAGGTGAAGGAGAACTCACGAAGGTTTCACCAAGAAGTGCGATCAATCTAATAAAGCAAAGGATTTTGCGCATAGCACCCCCACCCACACCGCCACCCATTTCACCATCTTCACCGCTAACTTTTCCCGTACCACCTCCGCCACCATCGCGAATCAGTATGGCCAGCATGATAAAGCTACCAGTGTTCAAGGGAGTAGGGAATGAAGATCAGGACCAATTTTGGTTTGTGGTAAAGTGGTATGGGAAGCACAGGGTGTCATAGATGATAATATAAAGAAGGCAATGTTGGTCAACACTCTGTAGGATCGCATGCTAACCTGGTACATTAAGCATTCCAATGACAATTCGAATGCGAGGATAGTGGATATCCAAGCTGCGCTAAACAAGGAATTTAGCAAACCAAAAATGGAGGCATAGTCAATCATTGGATTCAAGGAAATCACAATGCTACTAGGTGAAACCCTATGGGAGCTAGATCAAATATTGAAGTGCACAATTGGTGAAGCAAACATGACACTAACAGATGGGAAACATCACAAATGGTTTGTAGCATCATTAACACCACATTTATGGAACGCGTTGTCACAACAAAGGCTAACAACTCAAGCTAAAGCTTTGGAGGTCGCAATGAGATTGCACGGGACTCTGATACAAGATCCAAACCTGGGAGTCTAGAAGATTCACGTGTAACTGAAAAACTTGTGCCTTGAGATGCAGAGTTTGAAACAAGACAAGGCAGCTCGTCCAGAAGTGCGCGAGGAGGTATGGTGTGTAAAATGCAAGGGCTAGGGGCACGACAAGGACCACTGCCCAGTTTTCATGAATTACCTTGCATGAGGAGGACCAATGCCATTGAGACTGGAGGCACAAGTAGGACCAAGTGCGGCGCCTGCATTGTGGTGCACAATTTTCCAGATAGGAGGGAAGCATGCTAGAGATAACTGCCATCTATTACAAAAGTATATGCAAAGTTCCCAGCAGTTGTTCTTCAATTTCTGCAGGTTAGTAGGCCATGATGAGTGCACCTGTAGAAGTTATGAACTGATGATGGATCAAACTCCTACCTATAGAGTTTAGGTTGAAACACGGCCCCTTGATCACAAAACAAGAATGGCATGCACCAAATTTCAGCGGCGTGGACGAAGCCGAGGAGGAACGGGACCAGGAAGAGGTCGTGGCCAACTGATATGTCACAATTGTGGAGGGCCAAGACATTATGCCCACGACTGTATGAATCCAACGCAACCATCATGCTTGTATTGTAGATTGTTCAATCATGAGATAGAGGATTGTCCAACACTGATAGCAAGGTTGCATGATAAAGGAGCACTCAAACTTCCCCCGACTCAGAACCTACAAATGATGAGGTCTGAGCCGCACGAGGAAGAACATAATGTAAATATCATGCTCCAAAGTGGTACTATGATGGGGGATGACAAGGGCAAGTAGCCCGAAGAAAGTACTTAGGTTCGTAAGGCTCCGACGAAGGAACCTAAATTTGATTTGGAGCACGCTAAAAGGACATTTATGGAAGCTAAAAGGAGCTTCATGGATGCCTCCACTTCAAGCAGTAAAGATAGACTAGAACTAGAAATGGACCCATCGATGCTCACTACATTCTTGGAGATGTGCATGAAGCTGTTACGCAACAACAAGGCAGTGAAGGAGAAACACGCGTAGTCCAAAAGCTCGAAAAGCACACGACGCGAACAAGAAGGGAGATGAGATTGACCACGTAGATCAGGGAATATGAGATGGATCAAGTGGTTCTAGATCTAGGATTGGACGCGAACGTCCTACCAAAGTAGGCATGGGAGCACATGGGCAGGCCTGCGTTGCAATGCTCTCCTATCCAACTGCGAATGGAAAACTAGCAAAAGATCCTACCTATGGGGAGATTTTAGGGAATCACAATAGATATCGAAGAAGCAAGCACGCTAGAAGATTTTGAAGTGATAGAGATTGTAGATGATAGCAATCCCTATCCCGTGTTACTAGGAATAGATTGGCCACTGACATGAATGGAGTGATAAATCTAAAGAAGTACAAGATGATTTTCGAAAAAAAGTCACACATGTAGTGGTATCTTTAGACCCTACAGAAGGGTCGTGCTACACAGAACTAGTGCGTGACAATGACAGCGACGATGATCTGGACTGCATCTACAAGATAACCATGTGGGAGAAAGACTGGTAAATCCCACTGTGGATGGCCAAATCTCTTGGGAGCGCAAAAGCTCCTACACATCAGATTTTGACAAAGAGATAGAAGGATGGAAGAACCGATTACACGAGGTAACCACGCTCAACTAGAACATGATGATAAGGCCACTACACTGCGTAGCAAAAGAGACAAGAGACCTTCCTACATATGACGGGTTAAGTGAGGTAGAGGAGTTCCTAAACAGATTTGAAAAAGAAGTGTTGAAACAACAGCGGTTCAACGTGCTGAAATGGGTACTACGCACTACACCCACAAGGTGGTGGGGTACACACCAGCAGAATTTTGAGGACTAGCGTGAATGCAGAAGGTTGATGCGAATATGATTTGGGAAGCCTCAGATGTAGATAAAAGCCAAGTATGTCGGACCAAACGACCCGCACACCCACCTTTCCAAGTGGATACATGCATATGGTGTGCAATCTGAATGGAGACACACTGTCCACGTGGTAGGAGACAGGATCCATAAGTAGGAGTAGGCAAGACAATGGCGCGAACAACCCTTCTATTTGGGACTAGGAGGTATGGTAAGGTCAAGCGGGTAGAAGGTTATCTGCGTGGAAGCCTTTGACAAAGTGTGCAAAGTACTGAACAAGGTCTGGAATGTGAACTGAACTGACTGGGACCTACGTGTACCAGTGGTTCTATGGGTGTATAGGACCACGTGCAAGAACCTGACTGCACAGGCACCGCCAAAGCTAGAATATGAGACAAACATTGTAAGCCCTCTAGTACTTGAAAAACCTAATTTAGCACTGGTAGGGACAATGGTTCGTGGAACATTGGAAGCAGAAATCCAATAGGGAAACCGTAGACTCCAAGAACTTGAAGAAGAAAGGGTATGGTTAAGGAAGAAAAGAGCTCTGGCGGACGCGGAGGTCAAGAAGCTGGAGGATGAGATAAAGGAAGATTTTCTCGCCGAAAAAGCTACGCAGGGTGCATATGATCATGATGAAAATTTTTAGCACTATCACTATGAATTGATCAATCTGATGCCTTGGCTTGGATTGCATATTGCTAAGCATTGTAAACATGGTAGCACATTGCAAGTGGTGAAGTGCGTGATGATGACCGTAACAATAAAAGGTGGGGATTCTCCAGGAACCATGATGGAGGACAGGATGGAACTTTACATGGGTGGTGCAGCCACCTAACTAGTTGAAGGAAATATAGTCTTAGTGCTCCAAGTAGTTGAAAGGAAGCACGAGACTATAAACTACCCTGCCCGGAAGCTGCGTGAGGTTGGAGCTGCATGCAAAAACAAAATGTCACAAGTTTTGTGACCGCGCACAGGGAGTTGCACTGTAGCGCAGGTTGGTCAGAAAATGACCGTTAAAGTCACTATGCACAATAGGATGCTTGACTTGAGGCCAAATGGAGCAGGCGGCAGGTGTTTAAGACGCGATTTAAGGGTAAGATTTGGGAAAATCTACTGCCACAAAAGCATTAAGGATTTGAAATTGCTAGGAATGGTCGAATTCGAATTCAAAAAGTGCTATAAAATACAAAGGGTTGCCCAACAAACAACACTTGGTCATTTGCGCATTAAGCAGTTGATCAAAACCCCAAGTGTTGTGAGCCGAGCATTGATTGAGCCCCCAAACTCGTGAGTGATAGATTTCTGGACAAGTACGATGGCAACTTCTCAGGATGTTATGGACATAACAGAAATGATCGCCAAGGAGGCTGCGCAGGCCATAACTATGGGGGATGTTCCAGAAGGTATCGAGATTGTGGCAAAAATCCTGAAATCACCGTGCACGCCAAGACCCAAGAAGGATAAATAAGAAATGGTCCCCATACATGTGTCCCCGCAGAACCCTCTGCACAACAAACTGTCAATGGAGGAGAAGGGGAAAGTCGTCAGCGTAGAGACAAATGAAGAAGAAGAATATCTGGAGGATCTTATCATCGCGAATGAAGAGGATGAAGGCATGGAGGAGGACATTCAACCTACGCACCATGCGACAAAATTTCTAACCTATGTCCCCCCGCGAAAAGGGAAGGTGAAAGTTCCCAAGGACCTGGACGAGACCAAGAGCTCACTCCAGACACCGCTCCTCCCAAACAATATTATGTTTGAGGGCATGCACTTGGGACACGTGTCGAGCCTAAAATTTCAAGATTGGGACCTCGCTGACCATGAGAAGTTCCCTCATCTAGAGAAAAGGAACCTCATGAAGCCCAAGAAGAACACCACGGTGGGGGTTATAGAGTTAGAGCCACATAAGTGGCTGCGCGAAGTGGAGAAGGTTGGACTACTGAATTTTCTTTGGGTGTTGCACTTCCACCGTGCACCAATAACAATTTTCTTCATCAGGTAGCTACTCTGCCTGGTGCATGATGGGTGCTTGTGGCTGGAGGATCCCATCCCCATCACAGCAGACCTGATTCACTACATCTCCCAGATTCCATGCAAAGGAGAGGACCCCGCAGACATATCAGAAAGGAAGGGAAATGACTTGGCCATCGCAGAGGCCATGAAGAAAAAGTACAAGCTGGAAAAGAAGAAAAGGGGCTACGCAATCTTTAGAATCAAGGAGAAAGCAATGCATGTGGCGACCCAAATCTTGGCAAGAAAGGCCATGCACAAGTGCCACACAGATGAAGTACCCCCATCGATGGTAGCACTGGCTGAGTAGTTCGTGGAGGGAGTCTAGTTTAACTAGTCTGAATTCCTCTGCAGTGAGTTTTTAGAAAATTTCCGTGAAGCCTAGGAATAAGGCAAAACATTCCACTATGCATGGTTGTTGCTGTGCATAGTGCTTGTGGCTGGGGAATTACCAGAGGACAGTCAATTCCCCATAATTGACAGGGATTTACCACAGGCCGTGAAGTACACTTGCCTCTAGGCCATAAAGGATGCTAAATGGATACACGACAACAAAATCTTCTGGGTGTTCCTGGACATGAACCTTAGAATGGGGATCAACCGTAAGATGCGGTTGTCACCCACTGTTTACAATAGTCTACAGAGTTTTGCAGAATTCAAAGCAGACATGCATAACGTCTATATCAAGGTGTGCAAGGACCTAACTAAATAGTGAACAAAGCTACCTATTGTCACCACTAACGATGTTATTTTCAATGTACTAGAGGCATGGCCACCAGAGTCACGTGCCCCAGACATCGTAGAGATCGAGAAGTCAACAACGCAAAAAAAACAAAAAAAATACGAGTCCAAGTTGCACATCACACAGTTGGCAGAAAAGCGAAGGAAGGAAGTAGCGGCAATAGAAGTATGGGCGACGTGGGATGCAACATAGAAATTCGTTGAGTAGGAAAAGGTTGCAGCAACAACAGCATCACAGGAGGCATCCATGGAGGCAAGTGAGGGCCACATGACATAGGGTAAGAATCAGAGGGAGCAGAGATAGAAGAACGAGGCACGGACCCATAAACCACGTCAACCAAACTAAAGCGCCAGCACCCAATAGAGCTAGAAGGGTCACGTAAGAAGGTCAAGGCATCAAAGTTGTCCATTGACTTGATCACTCTAACCGAGGTTGATCTGCATGACATTGGCGAAACTGTGCACGATGTCACCTCTGAGGCTCTCCAAGATTTCATATAGGAGAAACAGATTGTGTTGGGGGCCCTCAGAGCACAGTTGCAAGAATTATAGGCATGACCCCCTCAGGTTAGTACCCTTTCGACCAACCTCATAGTCAGATCCACGACAGTAGAGCAAGTGTTGTGCATGCAGATGATGAACACCATAGTGCTACCGGAAGGGTCACTAGTGACATCAAATGAGGTCGACAGGCCTTCGATTAGAGTGCTAAAAGGTCTCGCTATTAATCTAGCTGCACTCCCGAATGAGACCTTATATGTGTTGCAGGATGGGATAACTGCAGAGATGCAAGCTAGGGAGATCCGCGTGCTCCAATTCCTTAGTGAGTAGAAAATAAATATGGAACAGCTAAGATTGCAGCGTGACGAATTGGTGTCACAAAATAAACAGTTGGTATAGGTGATAGGCAACACTTGCCAAAGCGTCCTAGAGCAGACATACCAGCGAAGGCATGGATCCATAGGTTAGTAGCAAGGGTCCGTGAGGCCAGGGAGGAAATGAAAAAGGTTCAGCTAGAGTTGAATCTTCAGATCACCAAGTTCACTCCCTCAAAATTTAGAGAATAGCATGCTAGCACTATCACATCGAGGTTAGAGAAAATTGGAGGTGTAGTGCAAGACTACACTAGTATGTTGGAAGAATCACTTGAGGTCCTCTCAAATCTACAGGAGGACCCCAACATCCAGCGCTTAGAGATAGAGGTGCGAGAACTCCAATAGCAATATGATAGTGTCTGAGGAACTACATAGATAGTGTTCCTCACTCAAAGGCTTGCACGGATGCAACAGGCTAAAGCACTGAAGGAGCGGGTGGATGTGGCACGACATAAGGAAGTAGTCCTAAAGGTGCGTGTTCAACCTTGGATCGACAAGGCCTTCACCATCATGGCATAAATCAAAGGCAAGCTCAAACACATGCAAGGAATGCACACATTTATGCAGAGAAGCACTCCCAACACAAAAGTCTCAAAAAAATGTATGCAGCAGATCCAGCAAGCAACGGCTCAGTGTGTTATTGACCTTTGCACAGTTCAAGAACAGTTGGAGGGACTCCACGCAAAGATTGTCGCACTGACAGAGTAACTCGAGGGTGAGTCACAATTTTTGTGTTAGGGGCATGTTGGGCATGGAATCCCCCTAAGGCATTTTTTGGGGCTCAAAGCCCAAGTTTTGACCTAATTTTGTTGTAAAGCTTCGCGAATTGCAATTGCAGGGCACGAAAGTATGATAGAGTCACAGAGTTTTCCGCCCTAGTTTTGTAATGTAATGTCAGCTAGATAGACCTACCCATGGCCCACAAACCATGGGATTGTATAAATAGAGTGAGGCTCTAATTGTAAAAGAGGAGAAAGATAAGAGAAAATAGAGCATGAGAAGTTTGAGTGATTGAGTCAAGTGTAGAGTGTGTATGTGGGTCGTAGAGTAGGAGAAGGCTCTGCAGATGAGTGTGCAGAGGCCTAGTAGCCCGTAGTTGAGTTCGCAGACCCATGCAGCTAAGTGCACAGGGTGAGTCAAGTATGTAACGTGGAAAGAATCAATAAAGAGAATTTTGGTATAATTTTGTGTATTTGTTCATGGGTTAGTGCATGATTGATATAACTTGCAATTATACTGTTGATTTATTGCACGCACATGTATGAATGTTTTATGTTGCTAAGTATAACTTAAAGCACTCAACTAGGAAAAGATAATTAACTAAAAATGGAATATAAGCAAGGTCTTGGGCAATAGAGCAAACTATGGCACGACCCCTGGATAGGGTCACGTGAGGGTAGCACGAAGGCATGCGAAAGCAATCTGCGTGCAAGGAGAAACCACGGTCCAGTTGAACTCATCAAACATCTCCAGGGTGTTGAAACCTGGTTCTAACACCCTCCCATACTACTTTGGATGAGACCTCAGTCTGCACTCAACAGACTGTTACCGAAAGGGCCAGTAGTATCGAGATTTGTTTGGCTAACTAACTCTGAACCTTGGTTGGGCCCCAACAAGTCAACAAGGAAATTGAATGAGCATGAGTAGAATTATTTCACACATGATCTTGAGTTGGCAGTGATCATCCATTCATTGAATATGTGGAGGCACTATCTTCTTGGCAAGAGGTTTGTATTGATGAGTGATCATAGTGGATTGAGATATTTGTTTGACCAACCGAATATGAATGCCAAGCAATATAGATGGTTGGCCATGATCAGTGAGTTTGACTTTGAGATCAGGTACATCAAAGGGAAAGAGAAAAGGCTGGCAGATGCTCTTAGCAGAAGAGTGCATATGAACCATATAGCTTCTATGAGTTCATATGGGATAGAATTACAAGATCAGATCTTAAAAGCAGGTCAGTGGGATGATCAATATAGGGAGCTTAAGCACAAGTTACAAAAGAATAGTGTTGATCAATATGTAGACTATCATCCCAAAACAGATGTTTTGGTGAGATATAGGGATGGGATCTATGTGTCGGACAATAGTGAGCTCAAGAAGCTTATCTTGAGGGAATTTCCTGCTAAGTCGTATTAAGGTCACCCAAGATATTAGAAGACAATGAAAGTAGTGAAGAAGTTCTATTATTTGCTGAATTTGAAGAAGGAAGTGGTAGAATTTGTGGCTAGGTGCTTGCATTGTCAATAACTAAAAGCAAAGTGTAAGAATCCAGGTGGATTACTATAGCCGATTCTGATTCTAGGGTGGAAATGGGAGGTCATTTCCATAGATTTCATTACAGCTTTTCCAAGGACATCTAGAAAACATGATTCTATCATGGTTCTGGTGGACAGATGATGAGCCTTATCATTGATTAATTATATGGGCTTTAATTCACCTCCTAGCCTAGTCAAACCAACTATTCTCACAACTTATTGCATACTTTTGATTATATTTTGTTTATGAGATGAGTTAGAGTTGGATATTTTGCTTTGTGGTTTAATGTGAATTTAATGTAGCATTAAAGGATAAAAGCAAGGAATTTTGGCAAAGACCTTGGTGAAAACTTGAATGGGACAAGGGAGAGGAATTGTAGGAGATAAATCCTCCTCATTTACTACCCCTCCATTCGAGTATTCCTGCATCCGCTCAGAGTGAAAATAGCCAAACCATGAGGACTAGAAGGTAGCCAAGCAAGTGAAAGTCAAAGCACCAGTTTATCTCGAGTTTGGGAGCCAAGCCTCCCTAATTTTAAGGAAGTTTTTGGAGACTTCAGATGTATAAGTAGAGAGGCCTAAGACCTCAGTAGGATTCGAACTTTTGATTCTAAAACTTTACTCTATTTTTGAGTTGCAAGATTTCTGACATTTTTTATGTAATCCATTGTTTTGATAATAAGAATTAGTTTTGTTTTGAGACAACACTGAGTTAACTCAGAGGACTGAAGCTCTTGGGTTACGGCCCAACCTTAGCAGCTAAGGCTCCTCTTTATTCTACATGTATGCTAGCGTAGATTCATGTTTTAATCATTCATTTGCTTAAGTGGCTGCATTTCCATTACAATAGTGTAGCGCATAGATTCATGGTTTAATCGTTCATTTTCTTAGGTAGATACATTTCCATTACAACAGTGTAGTGTAGATTGGTTATGTTTTAGTTTTCCTCCATTTGTGCCTTCTTTCAATTAGCAAGTTAGCAAGGAGAAAAATATCACCATAAGGTTGTCAGCATGTGTCTCGGCCTCACCTCCTCCCTCTGGGACAATGACTTGAGGAAGAGACTCTTCAGCAACCCCAAAAACATAGATTTTTAGTTCTTGCATGAGCTTTGGGAGTTTGTCGTCTTCATACAGTACTTGGTTCATTTTATCGTCATCTTTTTCCATCACTCTCTTTCTGTAATCAAATCTCACTCGTATTCTCATTTCCTTTAGCACTTTCTTCATGCATAATATAGGCAGAAGATAATAAATCATGTCTTAATCATATTATACCCGTAGATTTCCTTACCGTCTAATCTACAACAAACCTGACCAATCGCCATCAACCACGTGTCGCATATTCATCTCAACATTTGACTTTAGGTGCTCCAAATCTCCACCGTCGATATGTTTTTCTTGATCCAACAGCTATCACACAATCTCACGTGAAGTCTTGCATGACCGATATCTGACCGAGATCACATGAGAAAAGTGATTTTCACGTGGTATGTGTCACTCACTTAGGCTAATCGTGTGAAATTTAGAAATACAGCTTACAGCTCTTAGGGCATGCGAGATACTCCTTACCACCTATGAAGACCTCTTCATCACGTCACCTGCTCACCAACTAGCCTGGCTAATCTCCATCGTTGATCCATCTCACTTGATCCAATGGATATTGCATCACCGATCACCAACTAGCTTGGTCGATCTCCATCGTTGATCAATCTTGCATGATCCAATGGCTATCGCACAACCTCACATGAATTCTTGCATGACTGATATCCAATCGAGAGCACGCAAGAAAAGTAGTTTTCTCGTTCTACGTGTCACTCACTTAGGCTAATCACGTAAAATTTAGGAATTCCATTTACATCTTTGAGGGCATGTGAGAAACTTCTTACCACCTGCAAAGACCACTCCATCATTCCACACGTTTTCCCCCTTCTTTCAACACGTGACTTGATGTTGTCCATCCATCTATTCACTTAATCTCCATCATAAGATCTCTTCCACTCATCTTTCATTAATCCTATTCATTGATCAATCCATCCATCTATTCACTTAATCCCCTGCGATAATATCTTCACCATTCATCTTTCGTTAATCATGTTCGTTTATCGATCCATCAATCTATTCACTTAATCCCCTGCGATAAGATATTTTCCATACATCTCCCAATAATCATGTTCGTACATCTATTCATGTAATCTCTTGCAATAAGATCTTCATTTCTCATCTCTCATTAATATTGTTCCTGACTGATCCAATGGTTCCTGTGCACTACTACTTCATTACGTCTTCCTTTCATTGATTTCGATCTTCGATTGCTTTTCCACTTGACTCCTTCCCAAACTTTGTTCTGTGTATCATTTAAACGCTCCCACCCCTGAGCTTTGATTTGGTTATTCAGGCAGACTCCAACACGATCCGATCATCACAAACACCAAAAAAAACCAAAAAAGTGAAAACAAATTTAGTTTCATTTCATTTCTTACACATTAGTATGGTTTGATGCTCTTTACTTCTATAACTTAGATAGCAACATTAGGTTAGTGTTGATTTAGCAATTTTGCTTAGCATAGTTGTTTAAACGGTTAATTAGGATATGGTATGATTTAACATTACATGTTGTTTTCTTCATTATTGCAGTAGAGTATCTCTCTTAGAATATATTTTCTCTTCTTCCATCAAAGAATCAAGCTTCTTCTGACTCTATAGAAGTCTAGCTTGGAACCCTTGGGATCTCTCACCAGATGAACCCTGACAACAGGCAGGACCTTCACTTCTACTTGTGCATATAACACTGTCACCTCCAAGTTTGTACGAACCTTGGGTTGATAAGTAAAGCTGGTAGCCTAGGGGTTGCGACATCCTTGCTGCAATACTGGCACTCATCACTTTTTGGTGCCCATCACTTTTTGGCATCGTTGTCGGGGAGGTGTCTAAGTAGAATGTGATTACTGCTTTCTTTTCTTCTACTTCCTATCTTCAATTTTCTGCCATTAGTTTATTTCTGCAAAAGTAATCTAATAGCTTCCTTTCTTTCAGTTATCATTATCTGCTTTCCT
The DNA here is from genome assembly GCA_000404065.3 of Pinus taeda. NCBI lineage: Eukaryota > Viridiplantae > Streptophyta > Pinopsida > Pinales > Pinaceae > Pinus > Pinus taeda. Next base: position 42,299 of record APFE030487282.1, on the reverse strand, counting down.
TTCCATTTTGCAGGTAGAATTCCAATTTAGCAACTTCTCTTTTTGTTAGTAGTTTTCATTCAATCAACAATTTCATTTCTGCAAAGTACTTTATAGCTTTAAAAAATCTTATCAAATCCAACCCAAAAACATTTCCTTTCATGCTCATAGGAATAGGGACAATGTAATGAAATTCTTGCCAAATACCCCCACTGCATCCAACAACCAACCTTCTCTCTTCTTCGGTGGTTGTGAACTAGAGGAACCCTTAGGTGAGAAACCTAACATATTTGAAGAACCTACATGGTAAGAAGAAGAAGAGAAACCCATTCCTACTGAACTGAAGGCTGAAAACCGAAATGACAGAGGAAATAGAAAGAGAATTGAGGGTGCCTTCCCCATCAGGGAAACAAATGGGGACACTAAGATGAAGAATATAAGCCCCTCTGCTCTACCTCATTTCCATGGCCTGACCACAAAGGACTCTAACACTTTCCTATTTGAGTTTGTTGTTATATGGAAAACCTGTGACTATACAAATGATGAGCAAAATTTAAAACTATTTCCATCTACCCTCAAGGATGCAGCATTGCGCTGGTTCATGGGTTTACTTGGAGATAGCATCACAACTTGGGCTCAGATGCAACAGGCTTTTAACAACAAATATAGGGACTGCTGTAGGTCAAAGGATACTAAAGAAGAGATTTTCAGGATGACCATGGGCCAAGATGAATCCTTAGAAGATTACAAAGAAATATTCCATCTCAGTTACAAAAGGGCTAGGCGCACACTTGACCCCACGTCACTAAAGTTGATCCTGCTTAGAGGAGTATGGGAAGATCTTCTAGATACCTTACATTTGTTAGTAGGAGGATATATCTACCAATTACCCTATGAGGATATCAAGACTGTCTTTCAAAACCATTCTATGGCAGCCAAGAAAAAGGGTTGGAGTAGTCAACCTATGGCCAGTACATCATCTTCCAACTCATCCATCATGGGTGAAATTGGAAATATGCTGGAAGATTTCAAAAGTGAGATGGTGCAAACCCTTGCCTTGCAATTGGACACCATGAATATCAAAAGGAAGCAAGAGGAAGCAGAGAGAGCCTTGGCCATCTTTTACCCTAGATGCACCAGGAGGCATCCTAGGAACGAATGTCCATTGAACTGCATTGAGATTTGCTCGGTCTGTGAAGAAAAATCTCCAAAGGAAAGTGCCCTTATTTTCCTAAACTCAAGGTCGTATATCAAGGAATTGAAGGGGTTACTGAGTAGCTTTGTTACATCAACCAAAGGAGACCTCCTAGGCCTAGACCATACCAGCAGGGTATGCAAGGGTCATCCCATGCATACTACAACCCCAACCAAACCACAACTATACCTTCTTGGGGACCCCCTGCTCATCCTCCTTGGTCATATGCATCTCAGTATCATTCCCAGCCAGCCAGCCAGTCATTTCAACCTTATGTTCCACCACAACCTCAATGGAATACCCCACTCTAGGGTTGGAGGCCCCAATACAACAATGCTCCAACTCTCTTGCCTCCACCACCTACCCAACCACAACTCCTACACTCTACTCCACCCAAGCAACCCCAAATGCATACCTAGCCAAATCCAAACCTGAACAATAGGTGGACTCAACAAGTATACAGTGGAGAGACATCATACACAATTCATGCTGTAGAAATCCAAGAGATCAACCTAAGATCTAGGAGAATTCTCCCAAATGACCAACCTCCCTCTCCACATAGGGAGGTTGAGGAAGAAAGAGAGGAAAGAAACCTTAAAATAAATCCACCCTTTCCTGAGAAATTATCCCAACCATTCCAGCCTACCCCAGAAGAAACGACACTTCTGGGAGAATTGAAAAATCTATGTGCAAAGATCCCCCTTCTCCAAGCAATAAAAGATGTTCACATTTACAATAATTTGATTAAGTATAAATGCTTCAAGCATCTAGGAAGAAGAAAAAGGGATGCCCCTACCATTAATTTCATTGGGCAGCTGTCTAACTTAATGCTGGGGTAGGTAATATGTCTGAAATATTTGGACCCTAGAAGCCCTGTAGTAGATGTGCACATCAATGGCACCATCATCCCACACACTCTGATCAATCTTGGGGCTACTATTAATGTGATGACCAAGGACACCATGCTCAAGCTCAACCTCCAACGATCATTGAGGAAGACCACAACAGTTCTACAACTTGCAGACTATTCCACAGTCACCCCTGAGGGAATTATGGAGGATGTGATGGTCTCCATTGACTCCAGGGAGTACCCTACAGATTTTGTAGTTCTCCAACCTATGGCTAAGCTTACTAATTAACCTCTCATCCTTGGGGGGCCATGGTTGTCCATATTCAATGCTTACATTAGTTGCAAAGCTGGGAATATGACCATCAAGAATGGGCATATGTCCAAACAGTTAGTCATATACCTTCCTGCTCAACCTTCTCTAGAGCATGATTTACCTTTATGGTTGGAGGAGGAGGAAGAAGATGAGGCTTATTCAGCCCAACTTTATGCTTTGGAAGCAACCATAGGAGGAGGACAACAAGATGAGGATGACTTAATTGAACACCTGCTCCAAAGTCCAACTCCTAGTTCATTACCATTAGAAGAAGAAGTAAGGGAAACCCAAAAAAATCATCCAATTGACTTATACTTGGCCAATTCCAACCCACTCCATGTCAAAACCATAGAATTCGGCCCAGAGAAAACTTTGAAAGTTAATCCATCTCTTTCTACTGTTGAAGAGGAAAAGCTGTGAAACATGTTGAGAGAAAACCTAGAAGCCTTCGCTTGGAGTTACAAGGAAATGAAGGGAGTACACCCCTCAGTGTGTACTCACCACATATACATCAAATAAGGTTGAAAGCTGGTCTGGAAACCACAAAGGATGATGAATCTAGCTCTTAAAAATATATTCAAAGAATAATTGCAAAAATTGCTAGATGTGGGATTCATTTACCCTATTTTTGATAGCGAGTGCATCTCTCCTTGTTAGTTCCCAAGAAAAATGGTAAGTGGAGGATTTGTGTCGATTACAGGGAGTTGAACAAAGCCACAAAGAAGGATCATTTTCCCCTACCCTTCACTGACCAGGTGCTAGATGGCCTAGTAGGGAAGAAGTTTTTTCTTTCCTAGATGGATTCAATGGGTACAACCAAATCTAAATCTGCTCAAAAGACCAGGATAAGACCACATTCACTTGTCCTTGGGGTACTTTTGCCTACAGGGTCATTCCTTTTGGCCTATACAATGCTCCTACTACTTTCCAGAGAGTTGTCTTGAGTATTTTTATTGATTAGTACATTAGTACATGATGTGGTGGAAATTTATATGGATAATTTTACACCTTATGGTTGTGATTTTCAAGAATCCCTAACTAACCTTGGCAAAGTATTGCACAAATGCATTGAAATGAACCTGTCTCTCAGTCTAGAAAAATTTGAATTCTTAATGACTGAAGGGGCTGTGCTAGGTCATTCAATATCTCAGCAAGGATTGTAGATGGACCCGAACAAAATAGAAATCATCTAAAGGGTCCCACCTCTACAAAAGAAGAGGGATGCCAAGAGTTTCTTAGGTTTAGCTGGATACTACTGAAGGTTCATAAAGGACTTTAGCAAGTTGGCCTCTCCTTTATTTAGGTTGTTGGCCAAAGATTCATAGTTCATATGGTCAAATAGTTGTCAAGACGCCTTAGACATTTTAAAGGGTAAGTTAACCACTGTACCAATTCTTCAAGGCCCAAACTGGGCCCTCCCTTTTCATATTCATGTTGATGCCTCACACAAAGCCATAGGAGAAGCCTTAGGTCAGGTAGAGGATAAATTTGCCTATGCCATCTATTTTATCAGTAAGAACCTATCAAAGGCTGGGCTAAATTATATTGTGATCGAAAAGGAACTTTTGGTTGTTGTGCTTTCAGTAAACAAATTTAGGAATTACATTATAGGCTACCAAACATTTGTGCATACTGACCACGGTGCAATCAAATATTTAATGAACAAACTGTTGAGCCTCAAAATTACTCTTTCCCTAGCAACTCTTCTCATTCCTTTTCTTTGTTTTTCCATGAAAAAGATGTATTCTCATCACCAATGACTAGTATATACTCTCTTGAGGAGGAAATTTAGTGATTTGCATGTTATTCTTCTATGTTTTGCTGGTTGAATAAATTTTTGTATATTAGCTATGCAACGTAGCCTATTCTGCAGTTAATCAGTTGTTCTGCGGCTACCTTCATGCTCTAATAGGTTCCAAGTGTCAGAAGGAGAAACTAGCTACATGGGCAGCTTGGAAATCATCATGACATGCACCCTGTCCTATTCACTTAGCCAGGTTGAAAAAGAAGATGGCATAATACTATGGTCAATGGATAAGTCAAACATAGAGACCGAAGGTAAGAGGACTCTATTTCGTGGTTAATCATCACATTTCACAGTGATGGGAAGCAATATCCGGAACAACTACCTATACCTATGGACTCCAACAACCACCTGTACAACCGAATCCAACAGCCACCATGCCTTGGATTTATGTCTCCAGTAGCTGAGGAAGAAATTCCACATAGTTGTCTTCTACATGTTTGGTTGTAGCATGTTTTTCTCCACAAAAAGTTGTATAGTTTTTCTTATAAATACCTATGTAAATGACCAAAGAAGTTGGTGGTAATAGTGATTGTTTTATTGTGAAATCGAAGTTCTAAACTCTGTAATTTTTGGGCATTTTGTGTCCCTGTTTTTAATATGAAGACCACATGTTTTATGAAAATCTGGAGTTTTCTCAGATTTGATTGAGCAAGCATAGTCTAATTAGTTGCAGAGGGCCCCTGCACTAAAAATGGTTTCATTTCATTTTATTTTTCTTCTTCTTGTTAACTGTAAATTCATCATTTTCTTTCACAGTGTTTATAATCATTTTTCTTACTAACAATGTTTATAATGCAATTTCCATAATTTTCTTATTAACAATGTACATAATTTAGAGTAGCTTCCAATTGCTTGATCTCTTTTTAGTTTATCAGAAGTTTAGAAGATGAAACTCAGTAACGTAATCTAGTTTACTTCATTCACTGTTTTGCTAGTTTAAATTCTCAATTAGACTGATCAGTGCCATTTAATGTCTTTGCCATTTTATTTTTAGTTTGCTAACTCATGGTGTTAATGAATGTTTATGAAAAACCCTTCAAGAAGATAATTCATCCTTAACTAAGTGGTTAAACATTTCATTTATACAATGAGTTATTACTGCATCTCTGTATTTGTTTTCTCTTAGATTAATGAAGTACAAAATTCCTCAAATGTCATCCAAAGGAGAATTTCTCCCAAAATTGAGAGGCAGAGTAACTAAGTATTTCATTTAGTTTTATTCTCATAATTAGTTAGACATCAGTTGCAAATTTTACTTTCAGCTTTAAAGTCGTGATTTGGAAATGATGGTAAAACAGGAATAGGAACTTTTTTTTCATTTATTGCTTAAGCTTTTATTCCAAGTCTTTCTTAGCTTTGTTCTCATTTATTTCTTAAGCTCTGTTTTCATTTTTAGTTTTTACGAAAGTTAGATTTAAATTTTTGATAATTACATTGTAAATCATTAGTAATTAAAAGACCAAAAATCCCCCAAAACAACATAAAACACAAAAACAATGAAGTAACAAGGGTTATCTAGCACAAATAGTGCACTACACTTCATCAGTTTACGATGCCCAGATTGATAATTTCTGTAGAGCAATTTAGGACACTAAATTGACCAAACATTTTGGCACCATTGTCGGGGAAGTGTAACTAGATAGCCTTATCTCTTACATTCAAAAAAAAAATGACATGCATAGAGAAAGAGACTCTAGGGGTAGATTTATAGCTAGGGGCAGAAGTTCAATTCCTACAACACCACCTACTCCACCAAAAACAAGAAAAGACACACTTCCATCCAAAACTCATACTCCCAGCCATATGACTCCTGGAATTCCAGGGGCAGAAATCCAATCAAAAGAATCTCCTACTTCATCTACCAAGTTAGTCCTAGGGGAGAAAAATTTTGAATCTCCAACAGTAGGAATAGCCTTTTTCACCTCCATAGGAGGGCACATTGTAGTTGAAGAATTAGGAATAGCTGATGAGGAAGAAGAAGTAGAACCTCTCTCCCATATTCCATTAATAGAAGAACCAAAGGAGGAGGAAGTAACCCTACAGGTTGAACCTTATATTGACTCTGAAGAAACTATAATGGCAGAAGAAGAACAAGATGGAGAATTCTCACTGTTTGGAGGAGGGGGTAGAGGGAGAGGTAGAGGAAATAATGGAGGAGGTAGAGGAAATAGGAAAATAGATAATTCTTTTGGATTCCCTATAGTGGATGAGGAAACAAATACCACAATGAAAAATATCTCACCTTCTGTCCTCCCAAACTTCTATGGGTTGAAAAGTGAGGATCCTAAGACTTTTTTTGTTTGAGTTTGAATTCTTGTGCAGAATTTATGACTATCTAGAAGACTCTCAAAAACTTAAATTGTTTCCTTCAACACTGAAAGGAGCTACTTTGAAATGGTTCATGGGGTTAGTCACTCAATCCATTAGAACATGGAATGACATGAAAAAAACGTTTTTGGATAGGTACTTGGATTATTGCATGCCTACCAATCACAAAGATGTAGTGTTCAAAATGATGCAAAGAGAGGATGAAAACTTAGAAGATTTGATTGAGAGATTCAACTATAATTTGAAAAGAGAAAAGATGAACAATTTAGATGAAGAAACCTTGAAAGCTCTTTTATTAAAAGTCATTAGAGATGAGTGGATATATATCCTTAACATGATGGGGAAGGGAGATATCTCTCAACTTCCATTAAATGATATAGGAGAATTGTGTGTTCATCTCTCAAGAGGGAAATCTAAAACAGGGAAAGGGCCAAGAGATCCTTCTCTTGTTAGAGTAAACAAATCTGAAATGGGATCTATAAGTAGGGCAGAAATTTGTAATATGCTTGATGAATTTAAAAATGACATTCTAGGGAGCCTTAGTGAGCAATTCGACACCCTTAAAATACAAAACAAGCAGAAAACTAAGGCTGATTCTTTAGCCATTTTTTGTTCAAAATGCAGAAAAAATCATGCTCTAAGGGAATGCCCTTTAGATGCAAAAATTGTAGAAACTTGTATGATTTTCTTAGAAATCCATGAGACCAAGGGTTGTCCATAAATCCCAGGACTTAAAGCTATCTTTCAAGAGGAAACAGTCTCAAATTCTACAAAGCCTCTTTGTTTTTTGCTAGAAGACCTTGGCAGGGGCCACAAAATCAAGGATTTAACAATCAAATGTATCTTCAGCCCCCACCAAACTAGAATTCTTGACAGCAACCTTGGTCTCAATCTCAATCTCAATTTCAACCTTGGCCTCAACCTCAACCTTAATCTCAATCGTGGGCACAAGGATTACAAAATCCTTATGGGATATTTTCTCAATATTACCAATATCCTCCATCATATCAGAATTATCCTCCCCCACACATTCAACAACAAAATCAACAACCACGACTTCAAAATCAGAACCCTCAACTTTCATTTCCATTTCCACAACAACCTCCACAACAAAACCAAAGTCCTCAACTCTTACTGCCATTTCAGCAGAAACCAAATCAGCTACCTGCCCAACCATTACCAAACCCTAAAAATAAAAACCCTCAGAATGCTTACATGATAGAAGGACAACAATTTCGAACTTACATTATTACTCCTCTATATCTTAATGATGTTCAACTAAGATCTAGAAGGATATTAGAAAAGGAAAGACCTTTTGTAGTTATTAGACAGTTCTGATTAAGATTCTCTAAAAGTCAATAAAAATTTTGAGGGAACATCTCTCCAAAACCAAAACATTGAAAAGAAAACAAAAAGAATCAGTGAACACAACTCCTATCATTGAGCAACCAACATCTACTTCTACACCTCCTTTTCCTAAAAGACTACAAATTGGTAGAGGGGTAGAAAAACAGATCTTGTTGCCCAACTATGATTTTCTAGATGAATTGAAGAATGTCTGTATAAAAATTCCTTTTCTACAAGCCATTAGAGAAATTCCAATTCTAGCTAAAACAATAAAGGAGTTGAGCATAAAAAAACCAGGAAAAAAAGCAAAAGGAACAAAAAGAATTCACCTAGTAGGAAAAATAGCAGACATAATGATGGGAAAAATTGCCATACAAAAAGATGTGGATCTAGGAAGTCCAATTGTGAAAACACATATCAATGGAGTTGAAATTCAAAATACATTGATTGACTTAGGGGAAGCAATAAACATCATGAGAAAACAAACTATGGAGAAGCTCAAGCTTCCTAATCTTCTCTACACACCTGCCTTACTGCAACTAGCAGATAGATCAGTAATCAAACCAGATGGTGTGCTAGAAGATATTTCAGTATCCTTATATTCTTGGGAATATCCTATTGATTCCATGATCTTAACTCCCAAGAACAATCTAGGAGGACATCCACTCATATTAGGAAGACCTTGGATGGACATAGCTGATGCTTTTATTAGTTGTAGATCTAGTGACATGTATATTTCTGATGGTAATTCAACAAAGAAATTTACTCTATATCTTCCAGCAAAAGCAATCACAAAAATAGATGAAAAATAATGGATTGATGATGAAGATGATATTAAACCTCTTTTTACTATTTTAGAAATTAGTGAAGATAGTCAAATTTTGAATACATTGGAAAATTTTGAATCATCTTCAGAATATGACCATGAGAAATTTCAAGAAAAAACTATTGTGGAATATTTGTCATCCAAGCAAATGTATGTCTATTCTATGGAAGAGTTTGGTAGCTCTACAATTGAAATTTTTCTAGGTAGGACATTGAACATAAACAAAAACTTGGAGAAACTACAAAAAGAAGAGCTAATAAAAACATCACAAAAACATTATGCTACATTTTCATGGGAATACACCAACATGAAAGGCATCGATCCTAAGACTTGTATCCATCACATCTATATTGAGGAAAATTGTAAACCTATCAGACAACCTCAGAGAAGGATGAATCCAAATCTTATAGAGATTATGAAAGAATAGCTCCAAAAATTACTGAATATAAACTTCATTTACCAAATTTCAGATAGCCAATGGGTTTCTCCTTTGGTAATTGTGCCTAAAAAGAATACTAAATGGAGGGTGTGCATTGATTACCGAGAATGGAATAAAGCAACCCTTAAAGATCATTTTCCTTTGTCTTTTATAGATCAAGTGTTAGATACATTAGCAGGAAAGAAGTATTTCTCATTTTTGGATGGTTTTAGTGGTTATAATGAATTTCAAGTAGCACCTGAAGATCAGGATAAGACCACATTTACTTGTCCATGGGGAATTTATGCCTACCAAGTACTTCCTTTTGGATTATGTAATGCACCTGCAACATTCTAATGAGCAGTATTAGGAATTTTTTCTGATCTGATACATGACTGTGTAGAGGTATATATGGATGATTTTACAATCAATGGAAATACATCTGAAGAAGCTTTGGAAAATTTGGAAAAAAGTTCTTAAAATATGCAAGGAAACAAATCTTTCACTAAGCCATGAAAAATGTTTTATGATGTTTACAGAAGGTATTGTTTTAGGACATCACATTTCAGGAGATGGGATTAAAGTTGAAAAATCTAAAGTTGAAGTCATCTCTAAATTATCAATTCCAAATTGCCAAAAGGATGTTAGAATTTTTCTAGGATTTGCTGGATACTATAGGAGGTTTATAGAAAATTTCGCTAAAATAGCATCCCCACTCTTCAAATTTCTTACCAAAGATCGTGAATTCAATTGGAATTCAGATTGCCAGTTGGCATTTGAAACCTTAAAAACAAAAATTTTTGAAGCACCCATTTTAAGAGGTCCAAACTGGAAACTCGCTTTCCATATTTCAACAGATGCTTCATATACAACTCTGGGAGCTGTATTGGGACATAAATATTTGATTCCTTATGCCATTTACTATACAAGTAAGAATTTGACTCCCATTGAGTTGAATTATACTGTGATTGAAAAGGAATTTTTAGTTGTTGTTCATGCAATTAACAAGTTCAGATACTATATAATAGGCTATGAAACCTTTGCTCATACAGATCACTCTGCAATTAGATATTTGATGAATAAACCTATTACTAATGGCAGAGTTACAAGATGGTTTTTACTTTTGCAAGAATTCAAAATTATTGTGCTAGATAGACCTGGAAAACAAAACATAGTTTCTGATTTCTTGTCCAGGATTCAGAATATCAAAGAAGATTCTCTGGTTGAAGATAAGTTTCCTAATCAATATCTTTTTGTAGTAACTACTCAAACTCCTTGGTTTGCAGATATGGCTAACTACTTGGTCACAGGAAAGTTACCTTCACATTTTTTTCCCAAAGAGAAAAGAGAAATTATTCAAGAAAGTGCAAGATATTCATGGATCACTAACGAATTGTATAAAACATGGCTAGAACTTATGATCAGAAGGTGTGTTATGGAATATGAAATGCCTAAGATTCTTAAGGCATGTCATGATGAGCCGTGTGGTGGACACTTTGATGACAAGAGGACAGCCTATAAAATCCTTTCTTTAGGATATTATTGGCCATACATATTCAAAGATGCTAAATAATATGTCAAGAGATGTGACAGCTGCAAAAGGGTAGGGAAACCCGCTCCCTCAAATGAAATGCCATTACAAACTCAGGTACTCATCGAAACTTTTGAAAAGTGGGCCTTAGATTTCATTGGACCAATTAATCCTCCATCTAAGCAAAAAAAGTATATATTGTTATGCACTGATTATGTCACTAAATGGGTAGAATCCAAAGCATTACATTTTGCTAATGAAAAATCTATAGTTAATTTTCTTTTTGAGGACATCTTCACTCGTTTTGGTGTTCCAAGAGAAATTGTGACAAATCAGGGATCTCAATTCACATCTAACATAGTAGAAGGGCTTGCGGAAGAATACAAGATCAAACATAGGAAATCTACTCCCTGTCATCCACAAGCAAATGGTCAAGTGGAATCTACAAATAAAGTGATTGAAGGAATCCTCACCAAGACTATACATCTACATAAAAGAGATTGGGCAGAAAGGCTTCCTAAAGCCTTATGGGCCTATAGGACTACATGGAGAAACACAACGAGACATACACCCTATGAACTTGTTTATGGAAAACAAGTCTTTTTCCCTATAGAATTCCAAATCATAACTTTCAAGATGGTAGTCCAACTAGGACTAGACTTATCAAAGGCACAAAAGCATAGGCTAGAGTAATTAAATGAACTTGACGAAATCAGACAAGAGACAGTTCAAAGGATTGGTATAGTCCAACAACAGAGGGCTAAATGGCATGACAAATATATCAAGGACAAGAGGTTTCAAGTGGGAGATAGGGCGTTGTTATTTGATTCAAAGTTTAAATATTTTCAAGGGAAGTTTCAAACTCATTGGCTTCGGCCATATGAGATTGAAAAAGTCTTTAGCAATGGAATAGTGAGGATTAGAACAATAGATGAAAGTAAAACTCTTCTTCTTGTGAATGCTCATAGATTAAAGATATATCATAAACCAATTTCAAAAGAGGAGTTCATCAAGATTTTCCAAGACAATTCTGAAATGAAGTTAGCAAATAAGAATCCTTCTTCTCCACTAACGTAATCCATTTTTTCCTATGGAAAAAAAACAAATAAAAAATAAAATAAATTGTATAAGGTTGAAAACCAATCATTGATTGGCATACTTATAAAGAAAATACAAGGTGAAAATCAGAGGTTTCTGACACCCTATATTTTCCATTTTCTTTCTGTAATAAGTAGTGACAAAAAGCCACAGTCACTCTATAGTTTAGATTCTGCAAAATTCATCATCTCATCTCACCTCACTCTATTTTATTTTTACAGTTTCACTTCATCCCATTGTCATATTTCATCAATAAATTTTTCCTTTTTCAGTGTTCATTCCATCTCCATTTCATTTATCATCTTGTCTTACTTCTCATTTCATTTCACTTACATAGCCATTTCCATTTCATGCATGATCCATAAGCCATATTTCACTTTCTGTTTCACATTCTACAGCTGATTATGTTCTGCAGCTGATTCTGTTTTGCAGCTAATCTGATTTTGCAACTACAATTTGTTTATCAGTTCAGGCACAAGTGTACAGTTCATAAAAAAATCATGTATGCAGGGAATTGAAGAAAAATAATTTTTTGAAGACCAATCATGCTCAAGGTACCTATAGATCAACATCAAAAAAATTAGCAAGCGAAAGGTAAAGGTTCCAAAGGTAAATGAAAAAATTTATTTCAGAAAGTAATTTGAAAACATAATTTTGTATGGTATGTATAATCACATGTCTCATTAATCAACCATCATTTGATTTTACCACCATGATGTCTCTGCCATATCTTTCATCTTTAATGACAAACGGTCTCAATGATTCTTTCATAAAAAATCTCCGCTTCAAACTCCATAACCTGTACTCAAACAGTCCTCCACAACTACACCTGTTAAAGGTCAAGATAATGATGTGACCTACTTATCTATAACTCTCTAAACCCTTACTATATATTTATTACATGCCAACACTTAAGTTTTTCTCTCATATTCATGCAGCCATTTCATATACACAATCTTCCCATTTTCTGTATGCATAGTCATTTCATTTCCATACACACAGTCATTCCATTTCCTAAAATAGAACTTGTTTTATAGACAGTGAGAGTACTTTTGAGGTTAGTAAATTCCACAAAATAGATGCCATGGGACTCATCATCAGGGCAAAGCCCGTAGGGGAAAAATTTATGGAAGGGTATCCCCAACTCAAGGAGATGCTGCAGAAGACTGGATGGCTCAATTTCATTGGAAATTTTGATGGATATCACAAGGAGATCACGAAATGTTTCGCTAGATCATTTCATGGTACAGAAGTGGAGATTGGGGACATCAAGTTTGCAATAATAGAATCTTACATAGCAGAGGCTACAGAACTGCCAAGACTTGGTGAGAGGTGGTTCAAAAACAAAGAATTTCACAGTGAATCATGGAAGGTATTCCTCAGGAACCCAGGTATGGATGTCACTATGTTTAGGAAAGGAATTCCTATTTTAGCACTCAAAAATAAATGGAGAATCATGCTTTTGATATTACAAAAATTTATTACCTATGAGGGAAGATTAAGATGTATGTATGTTTATCATATACGTTTATTGATGAACTTTTTGGGCAATGGAAACATCAACCTCCCTTTCTTCCTTCTAAACAATCTAAGGTGAATGGCTTCAAATGTACAGAAGAAAATAAAATCTCTGGAAACAACCATGTACCACCATGGATTGGTCAAAATCCTAGTTGAATATCATCTAAAGAAAATAAGGGGACACCTGGGAAAACTTTATGATAAGAAACCATTTCCAAGAGACACCAAAATCTCCTGAAAAAGATAGTGTCAGAAAGAGTAGGAGAAAGAAAACTAATCTCACCATTCAAAGAAACCCTGAGCCTTCAGTACAGAAAAATGATGAAGAAGAACCAATATTTGAAAAAGTAACAGAGGTCAGAAAGAAAATCAAGCAGAGGAAGAAGATAAAACAGAAATCTGGTGGAATTACTGAGAACACACCTGAATCTCCATTACAACTAGATGATGAACAACCAATCTCAGAAAAGTTGACAGAGATTAAGAGACAAATCAAGGGGAAGGAAAAGATAGGGAAAGAAAAAAGGGTGCAAAAAAGGAGAACATAAAACCCCTTAGAAGAAAATCTAGGCTCAAAGGAATGGTAAAGAAGGTATCATCAAAGGAAACAAAGATCATAAATCTGGAAGGAGAAACCCCAATATCATCTCCTGAAAATATTCCATTTACATATAGTCCTCAAAACTCTCCTAGATAGTATTTTGAAGGCAACCCCAATAGAGGATCCCTAGGCATAGATCCAATACAACAACAAATTTATGATTACATAGAATCACTAGAAAATAAAAATGCCTCAAGGGATCGAGGTTCCTCAGACAATCCAGAACAACCTCTCAATCTACAAGAACCTATGACTGACTCACTCAAACAAGAAATCTATGAGTTGGAGATATTGAACAAGCATATTAAGAAAGAAAATGAAGCCCTAAAGGAACAAAGAAAATTGGATAAATCCATTCATGACAATACCATACTGCACCTAGGCCTATGGTACAAGAAAAATAGGAAGTTGAAGAGGAAGAATAGAAACTTGAACGAGACAGTGATCAACCTTAAATACAGACTTCTCATGAAGAAACCAAGGATGGATGCCACTTCAAAGAAGAGCAAGAGAAGAAATTTGGATATGCTGGCAGAAGTGTTAGAACAGATGCAATAGGAGAAATAAGTTCACATTTTTTAAAATTGCATGGGGACATGCAATGATTTTGCAGTGGGAGTATGTTGAGCCTCAAAATTACTCTTTCCCTAGCAACTCTTCTCATTCCTTTTCTTTGTTTTTCCATGAGAAAGATGCATTCTCATCACCAATGACCAGTATATATTGTCTTCAGGAAGACATTTAGTGATTTACATGTTATGTTTTTTTTTTTTGAATAAATTTTTGTATATTAGCTACGGAACGTAGCCTATTCTATAGCTAATTGGCTTTTCTGCAACTACCTTCATGCTCTAACAAGTTCTAGGTGTCAGAAGGAGAAACTAGCTACATGGGAAGCTTCGAAATCATTGTGACATGGACCCTGTTCTATTCACTTAGCCCAGGTTGACAAAGAAGATGGCATAAGACTATGGTCAATGGATAAGTCAAATGTAGACACCGAAGGTAAAAAGACTCTATTTCGTGGTTAATTAACATGTTTCACAGTGATGGGAAGCATTATCCGAAACAACTACATGTACCTACGGACTCCAACAGCCACCTGTACAACCAAATCCAACAGCCACCACGTCTTGGATTTATGTCTCCAACAACCAAGGAAGAAATTCCACATAGCTTTCTTCTATGTGTTTGGTTTTAGCATGTTTTTCTCCACAAACAGTAGTATTGTTTTTATTATAAATACCTATGTAAAGGACCGAATAAATTGGTGGTAATAGTGATAGTTTTATTGTGAAATCGAAGTTCTAAACTCTATAATTTCTGGGCATTTTGTGTCTTTGTTTTTAATATGAATACCGCATGTTTTATGAAAATCTGAAGGATTTTTCTTGGAGTTGATTGAGCAAGCGTAGCCTAATCAATTACAGAGGGCCCCTGCACTGAAAAAGGTTTCATTTCATTTTACTATTCTTCTTCTTGTTAATTGTAAATTCATCATTTTCTTTCACAGTGTTTATAATCATTTTTCTTACTAACAATGTTTATAATGAAATTTCCATCATTTTCTTATTAACAGTGTACATAATTTAGAGTAACTTCCAATTGCTTGATCTCTTTTTAGTTTATCAGTAGTTTAGAAGATGAAACTCAGTAATGTAATCTAGTTTACTTCATTCACTATTTTTCTAGTTTAAATTCTCAGTTAGACTAATCAGTGCCATTTACTGTCTTTGCCATTTTATTTTTAGTTTTCTGACTCGTGGTGTTAATGAATGTTTATGAAAAACCCTTCAAGTTGATAATTCATCCTTAACTAAGTGGTTGAACATTTCATTTATGCAATGAGTTATTGCTACATCTCTGTATTTGTTTTCTCTTAGATTAATGAAGTACATAATTCCTCAAATGTCATCCCAATGAGACTTTCTCCCAAAATTGAGAGGCAGAGTAACGAAGTATTTCATTTAGTTTTATTTTCGTAATTAGTTAGACATCAGTTGGAAATTTCACTTTCATCTTTAAAGTCATGATTTGGAAACAATGGTAAAACAGGAATAGGAACTTTGTTTTCATTTCTTGCTTAAGCTTTGCTTCCAAGTCTTTCTTAGCTCATTTTTCATTTCTTTCTTAAGCTCTGTTTTCATTTTTAGATTTTACAAAAGTTAGATTTAAGGTTTTGATAATTACATTCTAAATCATTAGTAATTAAAAGACCAAAAAACCCCCAAAACAACATAAAACACAAAAACAACGAAGTAAGAAGGGTTATCTAGCACAAATAGTGCACTACACTTCATCACTTTACAATACCCGGATTGATAATTTATGTAGAGCAATTTAGGACACTAAATTGACCAAACACAAACTAGATGTGAATGCTAGAATTATAAGATGGTTGCTTTTATTATAGCAGTTTGATCTAACTATTGTTGATAAGCCTGGTGAGGAAAATGTTGTTGTAGACTTTCTATCTAGGATGAATCTACAAATAAAGTGATTGAAGGAATCCTCACCAAGACTATACATCTACATAGAAGAAATTGGGCAGAAAGGCTTCCTAAATCCTTATGGGCCTATAGGACTACATGGAGAAACACAACGAGACATACACCCTATGAACTTGATTATGGAAAACAAGTCTTTTTCCCTATAGAATTCCGAATCAGAACTTTCAAGATGGTAGTCCAACTGGGACTAGATTTATCAGAGGCACAAAAGCATAGGCTAGAGCAATTAAATGAACTTGATGAAATCAGGTAAGAGGCAGTTCAAAGGACTGGTATAGTCCAACAACAGAGGGCTAAATGGCATGACAAATATATCAAGGACAAGAGGTTTCAAGTGGGAGATAGGGCGTTGTTATTTGATTCAAAGTTTAAATATTTTCAAGGGAAGTTTCAAACTCATTGGCTTCAGCCATATGAGATTGAAAAGTCTTTAGCAATGGAGTAGTGAGGATCAGAACAATAGATGAAAGTAAAACTCCTCTTCTTGTGAATGCTCATAGATTAAAGATATATCATAAACCAATTTCAAAAGAGGAGTTCATCAAGATTTTCCAAGACAATTCTGAAATGAAGTTAGCAAAGAAGAATCCTTCTTCTCCTCTAACGTAATCCACTTTTTCCTATGGAAAAAAAACAAATAAAAAATAAAATAAATTGTATAAGGTTGAAAACCAATCATTGATTGGCATACTTATAAAGAAAATACAAGGTGAAAATCAGAGGTTTCTGACACCCTATATTTTCCATTTTCTTTCTGTAATAAGTAGTGACAAAAAGCCACAGTCACTCTATAGTTTAGATTCTGCAAAATTCATCATCTCATCTCACCTCACTCTATTTTATTTTTACAGTTTCACTTCATCCCATTGTCATATTTCATCAATAAATTTTTCCTTTTTCAGTATTCATTCAATCTCCATTTCATTTATCATCTTGTCTTACTTCTCATTTCATTTCACTTACATAGCCATTTCCATTTCATTCATGATCCATAAGCCATATTTCACTTTCTGTTTCACATTCTACAGCTGATTATGTTCTGCAGCTGATTCTATTTTGCAGCTAATCTGATTTTGCAACTACAATTTGTTTATCAGTTCAGGCACAAGTGTACAGTTCATAATAAAATCATGTATGCAGGGAATTGAATAAAAATCAATTTTTGAAGACCAATCATGCTCAAGGTACCTATAGATCAACATCAAAAAAATTAGAAAGCGAAAGGTAAAGGTTCCAAAGGTAAATGAAAAAATTTATTTCAGAAAGTAATTTGAAAACATAAGTTGTATGGTATGTATAATCACATGTATCATTAATCAACCATCATTTTATTTGACCGCCACGATGTCTCCGCCATATCTTTAATCTTTAATGACAAACGGTCTCAATGATTCTTTCATAAACAATCTTCGCTTTAAACTTCATAACGCGTACTGAAACGGTCCTCCACAACTACATGTGTTAAAGGTCAAGATAATGATGTGACCTACTTATATATGACTCTCTAAACCCTTACTATATATTTATTGCATGCCAAATCTTAAGTTTTTCTCTCATATTCACGCAGCCATTTCATATACACAATCTTCCCATTTTCGATATGCATAGTCATTCCGTTTCCATACACACAGTCATTCCATTTCCTAAAATAGAACTTGTTTTATAGACAGTGAGAGTAATTTTGAGGTTAGTAAATTCCACAAAATAGAGGCCATGGGACTCATCATCAGGGCAGAGCCCGTAGGGGAAAAATTTATGGAAGGGTACCCCCAACTCAAGGAGATGCTGCAGAAGACTGGATGGCTCAATTTCATTGAAAATTTTGATGGATATCACAAGGAGATCACGAAATGTTTTGCTAGATCATTTGATGGTACAGAAATGGAGATTAGGGACATCAAGTTTGCAATAATAGAATCTTACATAGCAAAGGCTACAGAACTGCCAAGACTTGGTGAGAGGTGGTTCAAAAACAAAGAATTTCACAGTGAATCATGGAAGGTATTCCTCAGGAACCCAGGTATGGATGTCACTGTGTTTAGGAAAGGAATTCCTATTTTAGCACTCAAAAATAAATGGATAAGCATGCTTTTGATATTACAAAAATTTATTACCTATGAGGGAAGATTAAGATGTATGTATGTTTATCATATACGTTTATTGATGAACTTTTTAGACAATGGAAATATCAACCTCCCTTTCTTCCTTCTAAATAGTCTAAGGAGAATGGCTTCAAATGTACAGAAGAAAATAAAATCTCTAGAAACAACCATGTACCACCATGGATTGGTCAAAATCCTAGTTGAATATCATCTAAAGAAAATAAGGGGACACCTGGGAAAACTTTATGATAAGAAACCATTTCCAAGAGACACCAAAATCTCCTGAAAAATATAGTGTCAAAAAGAGTAGGAGAAAGAAAACTAATCTCACCATTCAAAGCAACCCTGAGCCTTCAGTACAGAAAAATGATGAAGAAGAACCAATCTCTGAAAAAGTAACAGAGGTCAGAAAGCAAATCAAGCAGAGGAAGAAGATAAAATAGAAAGCTGGTGGAATTACTGAGAACACACCTAAATCTCCATTACAACTAGATGATGAACAACCAATCTTAGAAAAGTTGACAGAGATTGAGAGAGAAATCAAGGGGAAGGAAAAGATAGGGAAAGAAAAAAGGGTGCAAAGAAGGAGAACATAAAACCCCTAAGAAGAAACTCTAGGCTCAAAGGAATGGTAAAGAAGGTATCATCAAAGGAAACAAAGTTCATCAATATGGAAGGAGAAACCCCAATATCATCTCCTGAAAATATTCCATTTACATATAGTCCTCAAAACTCTCCTAGATAGTATTTTGAAGGCAACCCCAATAGAGGATCCCTAGGCATAGATCCAATACAGCAACAAATTTATGATTACATAGAATCACTAGAAAATAAAAATGCCTCAAGGGATCGAGGTTCCTCAGACAATCCAGAACAACCTCTCAATCTACAAGAACCTATGACTGACTCACTCAAACAAGAAATCTATGAGTTGGAGATATTGAACAAGCATATTAAGAAAGAAAATGAAGCCCTAAAGGAACAAAGCAAATTGGATAAAGCCATTCATGACAATACCATACTGCACCTAGGCCTATGGTACAAGAAAAATAGGAAGTTGAAGAGGAAGAATAGAAACTTGAACGAGACAGTGATCAACCTTAAATACAGATTTCTCATGAAGAAACCAAGGATGGATGCCACTTCAAAGAAGACCAAGAGAAGAAAGTTGGATATGCTGGAAGAAGTGTTAGAACAGATGCAATAGGAGAAATAAGTTCACATTTTTGAAAATTGCATGGGGACATGCAATGATTTTGCAGTGGGAGTATGTTGAGCCTCAAAATTACTCTTTCCCTAGCAACTCTTCTCATTCCTTTTCTTTGTTTTTCCATGAGAAAGATGCATTCTCATCACCAATGACCAGTATATATTGTCTTGAGGAAGACATTTAGTGATTTACATGTTATGCTTTTTTGTTTTGTTGTTTGAATAAATTTTTGTATATTAGCTATGGAACGTAGCCTATTCTATAGCTAATCGGATGTTCCGCAACTACCTTCATGCTCTAACAAGTTTTAGGTGTCAGAAGGAGAAACTAGCTACATGGACAACTTGGAAATCATTGTGACATGGACCCTGTCCTATTCACTTAGCCCAGGTTGACAAAGAAGATGGCATAAGACTATGGTCAATGGATAAGTCAAATGTATATACCGAAGGTAACAAGACTCTATTTCGTGGTTAATTAACACGTTTCACAGTGATGGGAAGCATTATCCGAAACAACTACATGTACCTACAGACTCCAACAACCACCTGTACAACCGAATTCAACAGCCACCATGTCTTGGATTTATGTCTCCAACAGCCAAGGAAGAAATTCCACATAGCTTTCTTCTACGTGTTTGGTTGTAGCATGTTTTTCTCCACAAACAGTTGTATGGTTTTTATTATAAATACCTATCTAAAGGACCAAAGAAATTGGTGGTAATAGTGATAGTTTTATTGTGAAATCGAAGTTCTAAACTCTATAATTTCTGGCCATTTTGTGTCCTTGTTTTTAATATGAATACCGCATGTTTTATGAAAATCTAAAGGATTTTTCTTGGACTTGATTGAGAAAGTGTAGCCTAATCAATTACAGAGGGCCCCTGCACTGAAAAAGGTTTCATTTCATTTTACTTTTCTTCTTCTTGTTAACTTTAAATTCATCATTTTCTTTCACAGTGTTTATAATCATTTTTCTTACTAACAATGTTTATAATGAAATTTGCATCATTTTCTTATTAACAGTGTACATAATTTAGAGTAACTTCCAATTGCTTGATCTCTTTTTAGTTTATCAGTAGTTTAGAAGATGAAACTCAGTAATGTAATCTAGTTTACTTCATTCACTGTTTTGCTAGTTTAAATTCTCAGTTAGACTAATAAGTGCCATTTACTGTCTTTTCCATTTTATTTTTAGTTCGCTGACTCATGGTGTTAATGAATGTTTATAAAAAACCCTTCAAGTTGATAATTCATCCTTAACTAAGTGGTTGAACATTTCATTTATGCAATGAGTTATTGCTACATCTCTGTATTTGTTTTCTCTTAGATTAATTAAGTACATAATTCCTCAAATGTCATCCCAATGAGACTTTCTCCTAAAATTGAGAGGCAGAGTAACTAAGTATTTCATTTAGTTTTATTTTCGTAATTAGTTAGACATCAGTTGCAAATTTCACTTTCATCTTTAAAGTCATGATTTGGAAATAATGGTAAAACAGGAATAGAAACTTTGTTTTCATTTCTTGTTTAAGCTTTGCTTCCAAGTCTTTCTTAGCTCTGTTTTCATTTTTAGATTTTACGAAAGTTAGATTTAAGGTTTTGATAATTACATTGTAAATCATTAGTAATTAAAAGACCAAAAACCCCCAAAAACAACATAAAACACAAAAACAACGAAGTAAGAAGGGTTATCTAGCACAAATAGTGCACTACACTTCATCACTTTACGATACCAAGATTGATAATCTATGTAGAGAAATTTAGGACACTAAATTGACTAAACACAAACTAGATGTGAATGCTAGAGTTATAAGATGGTTGCTTTTATTATAGCAGTTTGATCTAACTATTGTTGATAAGCCTGGTGAGGAAAATGTTGTTGTAGACTTTCTATCTAGGATGAATATGCCTGCAAGTGAAGAAGGAATGGTGGATGACTAGTTACCAAACGAGTATTTGTTTGCTATTTCAGTTCTCTCCCCATGGTTTGTTGCTATAGCAAACTATTTGGTATCAGCACGATTCCCACCAAACTTGCCCTCCAAAGAAAAGAGAAATATAGTCAGGAAAAGTGCCCCCTTCACCTGGATTGGGGGAAATCTTTTTAAACTTGGCCCAAATCAAATCTTGAGAAGGTGTGTAAGGGAAGAGGAAGTTTTTGACATCTTTCTGACCTGTCATGATGGGCCTTATGGAGGTCACTTTCCAGAAAAGAGGATAACATTCAAAGTGTTACAAGTGGGCTATTATTGGCCCACTATTTATCAAGATGTGAAAAATTACATTAGTCAATGTGATTGATGCTAGAGGATGGGAAAGCCTACTCCAAGAGATGAAATTCCCCTACAACCTCAAGTTTCGAGCCATTTGGCAAGTGGGGCATGGACTTCATTGGACCTATCAACACTCCTTCAAAGCAAAAATAGTACATTATTGTGTGCACTGATTATTTGACTAAGTGGACTAAAACCAAGGTGATTAAGGTAGCAACAAAAGAGAAGGTGACTGAGTTCCTAAGGCAGAATGTATTCTACAAATTTGGGTACCCTAGAGAGCTAGTCACAAACCAAGGCATCCAGTTTACCTCCAAAATGATTGAAGAACTACTCAGCCATCACAAAATCAAGCATAGGACCTCCACTCCTTATCATCCACAAGCTAATGGGCAAGTGGAGGTGACCAACAAGGCACTAGAGAGCATCTGAACCAAGGTAGTAAGCAACAGTAGGAAGGATTAGGCAAAGTGACAAGTTGAGGCCACCTATGCCTATAATACAACATGGAAGACCACCACTGGATTTACACCCTATGAGCTAGACTATAGGAAAAAGGCTTTGTTGTTCATTGAGTTTGAATATAACACATTGAGGATGGTAGCACCACTAGATTTGGATCTCATTTATGCACAGAAAGAAAGATTGTTCCATTTGAATGGCTTGGATGAATTCATAATGCAGGCCCTCCTACATACAAGGATATTTCATCTTCAAAGGAAGATCTGGCATGATAGACATATTAAGGAGAAGTAATTTCAAGAGGGATATTGGGCATTTTTATATGATTCTAGGTATAAAGACTTCAAGGAAAGCTAAGGAAAAGATGGCTTGAACCTTATGTGGTGGAAAGATGACATGATAATGGTTCATTGTAAATCAGAACTATAGATGAAGAAGCCATTCCATTGCTTGTTAATGGACACCGATTGAAAATGTACAAGAGGCCTTTATCAAAACAATATTTCATTAACAATATCAATAAGACAGTGATGATGATGGAGCAAGTTCCAACTCCTCCCTCATCAGGTCACTTAAAAAGAGAAAAAAGAATAAGGATTTAGCTAAAAACCTCCATGAGGTGCCTGAGTCTCATATTTGGATTGAAAACCTTGTGAGGCGGCCCAATGATGAAAAAAAATGAATAAGAAAATTCATGGGTGAAAACATTCCTTGAGGAGCCCAAGGAAAACATCTAGGGTGAAAACCTCTCTAAGGCAACCGAGGTGTTTTTCAAAAAAAAAAACAAAAGAGAAAAAAAGCATAATTTTTATTTATAGGTAGGCGAGAAAGACAATCAAGGAGCAAAGAGAATATCCAAAGGGAACCCTGCCTCACATATATTCATCTCCTCCACTCCTTACCATGCATCTCTCCATCAATTCTATTATTTGTTTCACTTCATTGTTTCTATTTAGACGAAGAATGTGTTTTCTACATGATACCCTGTATTCCTACAGGATCCCTCGAAAACCTACAGGAAGCAATCCAAGGGTGAATGGTAGGTTGGTTAGGTCTTGTAGCAGCCTATCCCAAAAAATATCAATCATTAGCTAGAGGTCTTCACTAGGATGATCCAGGAGCTCCAAATAGTAGACAACAGATAGCAGAGGAGGAAGAAGAATGACCATGCAGCAAATAAACAACGCAACACCTCTGATCTTTGACAACTGCAGCATGGCATCGAGACCACGAGTAAGTATCCCGCTCACTAACTCATATGCATCATGTGCTCAAAAGTTGTAAGGGTTACAAGGTAGTTGGTTTATAAGTGAAAAGGTGGTCAGTTAACTTGGCCACCTTCATTCAACCATCACATACAAAATCGGGTGTCCTCTCACACATGGTTGTAGTCAACTCAAAGACAGAGGAGGAGTAGGACAAGAAGTGGTTAACTATGGATCTACAAGGTGGGAGCTGATTATGAGGAACCTCACCCCAAAAAGCCATAAAGGGAAACAAAAAATCATTTTCATTCATTTGTGCATTCCACCTCCTCAAAACTCCCTCATGCAAGTCACTCTCATAACTCTGGCCACCCACTAGAAGAAAGGATCCATCGTTCTGCAAGAGAATTTCTACATGAGCATGCACAGGAATTCCTACAGGAATAGTCTATAGGATACACAAAGGCAATCTACAGGATAGGCAGAGAGGGGTTCAAGAGGGAATATCACGAGAATCATCCACTTCCACCATTCTAAAGAGTAGGATCTCAAAATCCAGCCGCATTTACAAGAAAATGAACTAGAAATGCTCTAAAAGCTAGTGGATATAACAACTATAGGAGGTGAATTACATACACAGGAAGCTATGTTTTCTCCTAAATTTAAAATTCTTGTGTCAAACCTCTCATTTCCTCCTCAAGCCTCACAAGAAAGATGACAGGAGGGTTTAATAGGAGAGAACCCACAAACACTATGAGGATACAACAACACCCCAAGTGCTTGAAATCTTTATAATACACCAATGGATGGGGTTTTTTGAAAAATTCATAGGGTACAATGATGAGGTGGCTCAAGAATTTTCTCATTCCCTCACTCCACACAACAGAATCCATGCCACTGTTATAGTTAGAGGGCTCACTATAGGTCTCACCCCAAAGCTCATCAGTAGGGTCACCACACTTCCCCTAGGAATTCCATGGAGAAAAGAAGAAAAAGAAGACAAATAGGTGGCAAAAAGGAGATTCTTTTTAGAAGCCAAAGAACCCATAGAGGATAAAAATGGAGTAAGGAGGGACAGTTTGCCATACCCATGGAGTGAGGTAGGTTGCCAACTCATCAAATATATCTTATGTGAGGGTAGATACAGTGTTGTTTGTGGATACCATTTTAGGATGCTTAAAGAATTAAGATTTGGGGTAGAAACACCAGTTCATCAAAGACTCGGCATACCCCATTTCTTGATGCAATCACTCATAGACTCCAGAAACAAAGTAAAGGAAGTGAATTCCCAACAATTGGCTCACCATGGGTTGATCATGATCCTCATTGAAGATTCCCTCCAACACCTCAGGATCCCTATAACATGGTCAGTATTCAAAGACTTACCAGCAAAGGATGACATCAAAACCCTCACCTATGATGTTATTCCTTCTATCAGTGAGGGGGAGGTAAAACAAGAATAAGAAGGGGGAGAAGAGAAGGAGGATGATGTTGTAACAGAGGAGGAAACTGTTGGCTGGATAAATCGTTCTTGCGGACAAGACCAATCTCCCTAGTATCAACAGATATCTAGCAACAAGCAAGACAAGCAAATCTACCTTTCTCTAAACATATTGTGATTCATTAATAAAAAATAAAGAGGTGTTTTAGACCCTACCTTAAGTCCAATGCTAGTTTGCGGCAGCCATGCTCCAACACATCCGAAAGAGTTTCCTTTTAAGAATCTGCAATCACAAACAAGCACACATCAAATAACACCTACATAGCCAATATAATAAATCATGTTCATCATGGTGATCAAGGAATCCATGAAATAAACCATAAAACACAGCTTATTGAGAAAAATAAACTTGATTGTGTTAACTTTGAAATAGAAGAACTTTACAACCTTTGGTGCCTTGATGCTGTACAAGCTTTTCCCAGGGTCCAAACAGGAATCTCCTCTAATTTGACAAACCTCACTCTCTTCCAAATGAGATCAAAAGGTATGTAATATCTCCTTTCAAAAACTCAATGAGGAAGACTAAGTTCCAGTGGGATTTACCCTCAAAAATATTTAGATTTTCAACCTCCCAAGTAACCAGCCCAATGCTTCATTGTATAGTGCAAAAGAAGGAGATTACAGGTCCACCATTGAAGGGATAGACTCCTCCTTCAAAGGGATAAGTTCCTCACATCAAGGGGTTAGCTCCTTAAGGTATGGGATGCATAAACCCTCAAGGAGCGAACTTGCCACCTCAAGATTTCCTCTAGAAGCTTCCAAAAATGACTCAAAGTGAGTTTTTAAGAATGTAATTGCGTCTTTTTAAATTTTACAGGGGCCCACACCCATAACATAGATACAGAGCGGTCAAGTGCGCAGGGGAAATAACCAATAGGTGCAGGACCACAGGTAATGCTAAGAGAAAGTGTGGAACCAGAGTTTTAGAGATTTCTAAGTTCTTTCTCTTATTTTGAAGGCTTGATATGAAGAACTAAGGTTTAAGACTTGCAAAGGAGGAAGGTATGAGTGATGATAGACTCACACTAATTGCAGAATGTCAAAGCGACAATTTTTGGCAACAGATTGCCCCCTAAAGTGCGAAGTCTGTAATAGATGAGAATAGTTTTGTCATGTAAGAAGAGTGAAGTACTTTATCATTTCAAGGATCCTCCTGTGGACACATTGGTCGAAACCTGTAAAAACATTCAATGCAATATATATATATCTATATAT
>APFE030487282.1:0-14285 GCA_000404065.3 Pinus taeda | reverse complement strand
AACAGGTCCTTTACTGTTAAATTTTAACGAGTCCAGTATAGGAGAAACTCGGTGTTTTTCAATTTTAGGGAGTCAGAAGAAAAACTTAAGAAAACTCCATGGTTGTCCTTTTTCATAAAGTTGTGTCCCCCAAGCCCGAAAAAGTATAAAATGATACTTGAGAGAACCGCTTGATCATTACGATCAAGAAGTACTTTTCATAATTAGTGGCCCTAATCTGAAAAAGAAAAAAAGTGATCAAAGACATGTCATTTTATTACCAATATCGAACTTGAAACAACAAAAGTTCGACAATATTTTCATGTTTATATGGTCAGAAAAGGGTTGTAAGTGGACCGTCCTTTTAATTCCATTTTAATAAGTTTAAAAAGGGAAAAACTCAACAATCTTTTCATATTTTATGAGTCAGAAAAGAGCTTAAAAAGGACTCGTCCTAGAGGAACGAGTGGTATAAATGGCAGCAACTGGTTCTGGCAATGATGGAACTACTCAAAAAATGTCATGGTTAAGAGGTTGGCTAACAAAACCACTCATAACTATAGTCCCTTGGGAAAGGAAAACAAGCAAGTGAAAGCATATGATCAGCCAAAGAGATGGTGGCGATGGAATGGAAACAACCAAGGCTCATCTAACAGAATTTAGCAGATAAAGACGACAATCACAAGATGTAAAATGGGTATGGGTTCATTTTTACACAAGCTTAAACCAAAGATAACTTTTCTTGGATTCAGTTTCATGTTTATACAAGCTTGAAATGAAAAACTATGCTTGGATAAGTTCGCATGCCCCCGGCATAACGACACAAATCGAGGTACATGCCCCCCAAGCTTCATTGCATTCAACCAGGTGGATGGAATGAAGGTTCACTTTCAAGATCTTGAAAAGACTTGACTCGAAAAGGGAGGTGTTACATTTTTTAATGAGATTGACACAAGAAAAGAACTATCGTCAAAACCCTTGTTTCATTTTTTAAATGAGCGTGACACAAGACAGGGAACTATGTTCATGACTCCTTGTTTCATTTTTTAACGAGCTTGACACAAGACAAGGAACTATGCTCATGACATCCAGTTTCATTTTTTAATGAGGTTGAGAGAGGAACAAACTATCCTCGCGTCCTAGTTCCATTTGTTAACAAGGTTGAGATAGGAAGAAACTATCCTCACATCCTAGTTTCATTTTTTAACGAGGTTGAGATATGAAGAAACTATCCTTACTTCCTAGTTTCATTTTTTAACGAGGTTGAGATAGGAATAAACTATCCTCGCGATTGGTCAGGAATCAGAAAACGACTGTATAGCCTGACATGCAATTTCAAAGGGGCTCATAGGCATCACACCATGAAATGAATCCAACTCAGAATTAGAAGGTACGATTTGAGGATCATCAAAAGCAATAGTGTTCGATGAAATCATATGAATATTTGCAAATGAAGATGATACGTTGGGAGGAGGGAAGGAAAAAGTTCCTAGTAAACCAGAATATTTAATCAATCCTACTCCAACATCTTAGTAAGGGATAGTCGTCTTACCTACATGCTGAACACTATCAGTAGAGGCTGGGTCGGATGAGAAATAACTCAGCTGGTCAATCATTATGATCTTTCCATTATGAGGAAATTTAACAAGCCGAAAGACCGATGACACAATAGCAGTCATAGCATAAGACCAACTGCAACCCAAGAGAAGGTTGTAATCTAGAGGGGTATTAACCACTTCCACATCTAGATTTATAGTTTTGCCTTCTACCCCAATAGGAAAATCTTCCAAAATACCAAAAGGATGGAACCCTTGGCCATCAAAAGCATTTAGAATCATCGTGGATTGATTGAGTGTAGGAGAGCCAAGCGATCTCCAACACTGGATCGACATAATACATGTAGAAGCTCCCTCATCAATCACAGTCTAAAAGCAAGGTCTGTTTTTGACTGACACTGGAATCTGGAAAGCCATTTGATGAGGTAGGTGGGGTGTACTATCCTCTAAATCGAAGATTATAAGGTTCGAATCTTGAATATCGACAGCCCCTATAGCAAACAATAGTAATTTATGCTGTGCTGGGCATGATTACAACACCTCCAAAACTGACATTGCTGAAGTGGCAATGTCCAGGTCTTCAACAATATTATAATCCTAAGCAGCTCGCGTAGCTAATTTCCAAAATATACCTTTAGCAGGAAGTTTGGTTACTAAGTCTGGGTTGGGTTTCTCAATCTGCGGTGGATTGGAAACAAGAGGAGTTGAAGTTGATGGGTTTGAATGAGAAGATTCTGCTTCTTTACCATCAACAGGATTGTTACTACCATAATCTTACGATCGCATCGCAATCCTGACATGAGACATCATCATGATGGGTTCTTCTGAGGTATTGGAGGAAGAAGTAACCGCCTCATTATCCTGAGTAGGAGAAGGATCCTTCAAGACAGTAGGCATTTGAGAACCTTTAACAAAATTCGAAAACTCTGCTTGATATGGGCATTCTTTAGTACAATGATCCTCATTGCAGATGAAACAAGGATAGCGAGGTTTTCATTTTTTGTCAACAGATTCATTTTTATTTGTTTTCTCTTTTGAATTTTGATTGTTTTTATTTTTCTCCTTCTCTTTACTACTAGATTTGGACACAGATGAATCTATGGCATGGACATCGGTAGAAACTTCAACGGAAGAATCTCCTTTCAGGGAAACAGGTAAATTTGTTGTAGGAGAAGAATTCTTTGAAGATTTCTTCTTGCTCTTAGAACTAACTGAACCAATCACACCATCAGCAGCATGATATCCTGAAGGAGTTGTAGTTTTCAGAAGATCAGGGATTTTTTCACGTAAAGTACCTGACTGCGTATAAATGAGGTCAAGGTACTGAGCTTGAGCAATTACTTGCGCTTCAGTAACAACTCCTGCCTTAGCTACATCCTCAATGATTTTAAGTAATAATGATTTAACAAACCATTCTACTAAAATTTGATCCGGAATAAAGACTTTCACCCAACGTCGTCTACGTCGCCATTTATGAATATGGTCAGAAATATATGTGGATATAGATTGTTTTAATGAAGTTAACAATTTCGTGCCATTGTTGTATCTAACAGGCAACTGAAAATGAGTTAAGAAAGAAGTAGCCAACTAACTAAAATTAGAAAAAGAGCCTCGTGGTAACTCAATGTACCATTTGGCAGCAAGACCAATCAGAGTTCTTTGAAAAAGGCATAAGCAAATGGAATCATCTAAGATAGAATTAGATGCACACCAGAGGTGATAAGTCATCACATGATTCGACGGACTCTCTCCTGACTTACCCTCAAACTTCGGGATATCATTGGGCAACTTATTAGGCATTGGCGGCCAATACAAAAGATAATAAATTGGATCATTCATAAGGTGTGACAAATCAGGTAAATCCAAAGTTGCAATAAACGGTAACTGACGGTTAGGTTCACGAAAACCTTGTGTAATGAGACCATCTCTAGGAGGAGGTTATCCAGGATACTTGGAAACGGATTTGCATTAGAAATGTTATATCCTCCTGGAAAACCAGGATTAACCAGACCAAACTGGGGTTGTTGAGGTTGTTGATAAGTATAGCCAAGGTATGGTTGATACTGATAAACTGGATTTTGTATAGTAGGACCAGATTGATACTTTCCCTTGTACGGTTGACTCGTGGCAATTGTTCTTGGACCAACTTGTCCTGCAGGCATCTGGACCGTAGTCTGAACCATAGGTCCTGATTGAGGCATAGAGACTTGAGGAGTTGACACTGATGTAGGGGTAGTAGAAACTGGAGCTACAGATACTCTAGAAGTAGGTGTGGTAGATTGAACAGAAGCTGTAGTAGTTGCAGCAGTAGTTTAAGGTGGAGTTCAAGGTGAACTAGGCCCAGGCTGATGAACTACACTAGGTGCAGAGGTTTGAACCATAGGCTAGACAGGTTGCTAGGTTGGACCAGAAACTAAAGGCTATCCAGCCTAATTAGATAGTTGCACATTAGGTTGCAAAGTCTGTTGAATTTGAGATGGATCCCACACCATATTCATTCCAGAACCCATAAAAGGTTGTACATAAGGAGAACCATAACCTGGTTGAACGTAGGGTTGATAATTAGGAGGTACATTTCCAGTTCCAGATAAAAATGATTGGCCAAAATTTGGTTGGAAACCTTACATTGGGTACTGACCTTGAGGTTGATAACCCTGAGGCATGTATTGAATCTAGGGTTGATAAGCATCCTGAGGAATATAGGGTTGACCTTGGGGTATGTACTATCCTGAAGGTTGAAAACCTTGAGGTAGCCCTCCAAACGGAAATTGACTACCTTGGGGTTGTCCCCCAGGCGATAACTGACTACCTTGAGGTTGCCCCCCAGGCGGTAACTGACTACCTTGCCCCCCAGGCAGTAACTGACTACCTTGCCCCCCAGGTGGTAATTGACTACCTTGAGGTTGCGGATTTGGAATACTACCAGAAATCAGAAAAATCGGCTCTGCATTCAACATTTTAGTTCCATTATTACCAGGTGATAACTGATATTCAGTTGGTCGAGGAGTCGCTCCTGAAAAAGTACTAGAAAGTGACTGGTACCCCAAAGGAATAGTAGGACCGCCATATAAAAATGTTTCCGGTGATTGGGAAAACATAGATGATTGTCTCGACATCATGGATCAAGAATAATAATCTATGGGTGTATGATGGAAGTAATCACACGCAAACAAAGAAAATTTCAATAAAAGCACCTAAAGTCTTTAAAGAAACAAACAATTGAATCACGTACCTAAAAAATCTAAGAGTTCAAACCACACACAAACAGTAACTTTTCGTACCGAAAACACTAGTTGGTGATGAAATCCAACGTCGTAGAATTCAATACAGAAACAACGGTTGGAACAGTTACCCCGACAACCTGCTTAATGAAATAGACTGGCACAAGTTTCTTCACATAACCATCTCGAGTGAAGAGAACCCCCCAGAGAGTCCAAGTGAGTCTAGTCAACGTCTACTCCAGGTACAGTGAGACCCGTCCTTCACCGTCACCTTAGGAAAGAATCTTAAGATTATGGTCACTAAGGTTACCAACAGTAATAAATATAACTGGGGGAACAGTCTATGATCCGATCCACGCGCAAGGGTAGAGTAACAAAGCTCAATCCCCTTGAAGGCTCCTTGACATGATCAATCCGAGGTTTACCAACAAGTGACCCTAGGCTCCTCGACAATGGTTAATCCGAGGTTTACCATTTTTAATATGCGCAAGTATGCTATCGTTCCCAATGAGACAGACTTGATTGTCTCAAAGGTTCAGACATGATCTCATGATTGACTCCTTTAAGAGGAGCTTCCCAGATTATATCAATTACAATTGGATTTATTTCCTACCGCAAGATACAACTACTTGTTTGTTTAACTATCTTGGAGAGTTAATTACTCCCTACTCCAAGATACTAGCCTAAGCTATATTGGTGATAAGAGCCCTAGAAATAAAAAGATTGCTAGATCAAATTTAATTAAGTGTTATTTTTATTGGTTGTTTCTTAAGTCAATAGGAATGGAGATGAAACTTTGATGGTGTGAAGACTCGACTCCAAAAACACTAAAAAATGCACCTAAAATGATAAACAATTTGTTTTCCTTCAATGAATTTCTAGCTAAAAGAAAGAGTTGAGAATGCAATTCTTTGAAAAACAAATCTTTCCTTCAACATTTCAATGAAAAGAAAATATTTTTGTCTTTTTCAATAAACTCAAAACGAGACTACTAATTAAAGCTCACAAAAATAATTCCCTTTTCTTTTGAAACACTCAAAACTACAGAAAACAATTCTTTCAAAAGAGATGCCACAATTTCTAGAAAACACTCAAAATTATGAAAACTAATCTTGAGATCTAAAAACTTTCTAAAAATCTAATTGATATAAAAGCTTCAAATCATTTTGAGGACGTTTTACTTAGTTATTCAGTAAACTAAGGATTAATTCATTCAGAAAAACAAATCAATCAAAAAACATCCAAATGTGTTTTCTTTTATAAAAATGAAATTCAAAACTTATAACCAAGTTCATTCAAAGATTTGCAAAGAGAAACGAAATCTATTTCTCACCAAGGGAAGATTTCATAAACCAGCTAGACTCATCAAGAAGGAAAAAGATACCAGGGTGATCTAAGGTTTCTTAGGCTTCTAATCTTTAAGTCACTACAAAGGCTGAGTGGAAACCAATCCAGGCATGCAAAACTTCTAGAAATTCATCTAAAACACAACACCAATGGAACTTACTCACGAGAGACTTTTGACAGGATATATGCAGATCTGGGAAAAGACTAAAAGTAATAAATAGAACCTAAACTTAACCGGATGAAAATATTTTGGGTTTTTCAAAAATTTTGATAGTGTCCGCAGGCTTCCAGTAAAACCAGATGCGATACCGCTATGTGCAGTAAAGTAACAGTGTGGAGAGGTCCGCACTGTAATATAAACAGAACGTGCAGTCCTCTTAAAAATTTCTAAAAAATAAAAAACAATCCAAGACCTAAAAACTACCCAATCCCACACACATCAAGCAAAAACCAGAAACAAAATCAAGTTTCTCAAGTCAAAGACAAAGGAAAATTAAAAAACCAAATCCAGATCCCTAGTTGAGTCGCCAATTTGTTGGCTGGATAAATCGTTCTTGCGGACAAGACCGATCTCCCTAGTATCAACAGATATCTAGCAACAAGCAGGACAAGCAAATCTACCTTTCTCTAAACATATTGCGATTCATTAATAAAAACTAAAGAGGTGTTTTAGACCCTACCTTAACTCCAACGCTAGTTTGCGGCAGCCATGCTCCAACAACTCTGAAAGAGTTTCCTTTCACGAATCTACAATCACAAACAAGCACACATCAAATAACACTTGCATAGCTAATATAATAAATCATGTTCATCATGGTGATCAAGAAATCCATGAAATAAACCATAAAGCACAGCTTATTGATAAAAATAAACTTGATTGTATTAACTTTGAAATAGAAGAACTTTACAACCTTTGGTGCCTTGATGCTATACAAGCTCTTCCCAGGGTCCAAACAAGAATCTCCTCTACTTTGACAACAAGCCTCACTCTCTTCCAAATGAGATCAAAAGGTATGTAATCTCTCCTCTCAAAAGCTCAATTAGGAAGACTAAGTTCCAGCAGCATTTACCCTAAAAAATATTCATCTTTTCAACCTCCCAAGTAACTAGCCCAATGCTTCATTTTATAGTGCAAAAGAAGGAGATTACAGGTCCACCATTGAAGGGATAGAGTCCTCCTTCAAAGGTATAAGTTCCTCACATCAAGGGGTTAGCTCCTTAAGGTATAGGATGCATGAACCCTCAAGGAGCGAACTTTCCACCTCAATATTTCCTCTAAAAGTTTCCAGAAATGACTCAAAGTGAGTTTTTAAGAATGTACTTGTGCCTTTTCAACTTTTACAGGGGTCCACACCCATAACACAAATACAGAGTGGTCAGGTGCGCAAGGGACATAACCAATAGGTGTGGGACCATAGGTAATGCTAAGAGAAAGTGTGGAACCAAAGTTTTAGAGATTTTTAAGGTCTTTCTCTTATTTTCAAGGCTTGATATGAAGAACTGAGGTTTAAGACTTGCAAAGGAGGAAGGTATGAGTGATGATAGACTCACACTAATAGCAGAATGTCAAAGCGACAATTTTTGTGCAACAGAAATGATGGAAGAAACTGATGGAGATGAGAAAGAA
This sequence comes from Pinus taeda, assembly GCA_000404065.3. NCBI lineage: Eukaryota > Viridiplantae > Streptophyta > Pinopsida > Pinales > Pinaceae > Pinus > Pinus taeda. The sequence goes on along the minus strand of APFE030487282.1, from coordinate 6,555 downwards.
CAACAAGAGGAAGAAGATAAGAAAAACAGAGAGGAATAAGGCATTGAAATAGAAGGGGGAGAACACAAGGAGGGGACACCTAGGGTGTCTCTAGAGGCCCCTGAGAGGGAGGAAACAACTACCCTTACTGCTCTCAACACCCTAGTCAACAAAAAAGGGAAAAGAAGGAGGCAACCCCCTCTATATTTTAGAACAAGAAAGAGCACAAGAATCAAACAATGGAAGCCACAAATATCAACAAAAATCCCTATTAAGGTTGAAGATTCCCCTACACAAAGGGACAGATAAGCAATAAGGAGAGATCAGCTTGAGAGGGAAAATGCATGGCTGAGAGGAAAGTTGCAGGAAAGGGAAAACCAACTAGCATGTATGGTCAGCCTCTCCTTGGAGGCCATCCAGTGTAGGATGCTAGCTAAATCCTATGCTCTTTACCTTAGAGAACAATGGCTGCAATTTCAGATTAAACACTAGCACAAAGGGGAACCATGCCATTTCAGGACTATAGGCAGTTTATTGATCTTTTTGATCAAAGTAAACTAGAGGATAGGGCCAAAATGGCAGAGTTTTACTTCAACAACATGGCCCTCATAGACATGAATGTTTTGGATCTTAATGTCGAGCTAGGAGATCTACAATTAATGGCTTTGGCATCACGGATGAACCATGAGGAGTCAAGGGATGCAAATATGAAAATAATATTGGCCAAAGAGAAAAATGAACCTCTTTTCATCAGAGCTGAACAATCAAATCCGATGGCCCTAATCCGCACCCATAATCTAATTGCAAATGATCCTCAACTGGCACCTAGATATCGGGCTTCCCAAGAGCAAGAAATTTCACATTTGGAGGATATGTTTGGGCTACTAGGAGATGAGGGTATACATGCCTGCTTAAGGAGATGGAACACACTGCCACACAGCTTGAAGAGCAGAGAATATCACTCCCCTCAAAGGTCAAGAGAGGCACTCAACAGGACACCTATGTATAAGTAATCAATGCAAAGGTTTAAGGTCAATTAGATAGGCCTAAAACTCAGTCCACCACTACTCGTAGGGATGCTAGAAGGGAGAAAAGAAGAAGAGGAAAAGATGCAGTGGGAAGAAGTAGAAAGGAAAGAAGGCTTCTATGAACAAGAAGAAGAGACCACAACAGAGGCAGGGGATGTCAAAGAGGCTACCAGAGCCATGAAGGACATGTACATTGACTAAGTTGCTAAGAGGATGAGCAACACTTTCAGTAGGGGGTGATGATGAGCCTCATCATTAGGTAATTATATGGGCCTTAATTCACCTCCTAGCCTAGTCAAACTAGCTATTCTCACAACTTATTCCATACTTTTGATTATATTTTGTTTATGAGATGAGTTAGATTTGGATATTTTGCTTTGTGGTCTAATGTGCATTTAATACGGGATTAAAGGATAAAAGCAAGGAATTTTGGAAAATAACTTGGTCAAAACTCGAATGGGACAAGGGAGAGGAATTATAGGAGGTAAATCCTCCTTATTTACTACCCCTCCATTCGAATATTCATCCATCAGCTCAGAGTGCGAACAACCAAATCATGAGGACTAGAAGGCAGTTGAGCAGATGAAAGTCAAAGCACTAGTTTATCTCGAGTTTGGGAGTCAAGCCTCCCTAATTTTAAGGAATTCATTGGATACTTCAGACATATAAGTAGAGAGGCCTAGGACCTCAGTAGGATTTTGACTTTTGATTGTAAAACTTTACTCTATTTTCAAGCTACAAGACTTGTGACATTTTTTTATGTAATCCATTGTTTTGATAATAAGAATGAGTTTTGTTTTGAGCCAGCACTGAGTTAACTCAAAGGGTTGAAGCTCTTGGGTTAGAGCCCAACCCTAGCAGCTAAGGCTCCTCTTTATTGTACATGTATGCTAGCATAGATTCATGGTTTAATCGTTCATTTTCTTAAATGGTTACATTTCCATTACAGTAGTGTAGTGCATATATTCATGGTTTAATCATTCATTTGCTTAAGTAGCTGAATTTCCATTACACAGTGTAGCATAGCTTGGTTATGTTTTAGTTTGCCTCCATTTGTGCCTTCTTTCAATTAGCAGCTTAGCAAGGATAAAAATATCACCAGAAGGTTGTTAACAAGTGTCTCAGCCTCACCTCCTCCCTCTGGGACCATGACTTGAGGAAGAGACTCTTTAGCAACCCCAAAGACACAGATTTCTAGTTCTTGCATGAGATTTGGGATTTTATCGTCTTGATTCATTTTTTTCCATCACTCTCTTTCTGTAATAAGATTTCACTCATATTCTCATTTCCTTCAACACTTTCTTCATGCATAATATAGGCGGAAGCTAATAAATCACGTCTTAATCAGAGTATACTTGTAGATTTCCTTACCATCCAATCTACAACAAACCTGACCAATCTCAATCAACCGTGTGTCATTCATTTCAATGTTTGAATTTAGGCACTCCAAATCTCCATTGTCGATCTATTTTGCTTGATCCAACGGCTATCACGCAATATTGTGTGACGTCTTGCATGACTGATATCCAACTAAGAGCATGCGAGAAAAGTGTTTTTCCCATGCTACGTGTCACTCACTTAGTCTAATCGCGTGAAATTTAGAAATACAACTTACAACTCTTAGGGCACGTGAGATATTTGTTACCACCTATCATGGGGGCTTCACTCAATGAACCTTTGACATATCACGTGCATTCATGGCATATTAAACAATACCCTTAATTTCACTACATATTGGAAAATACCTCTAAAAATCACAGTATTTAACCCCCAACCAATACAAACCCAATACACCTTCACAGTTTAAAAACCCCTACTTTCACTAGATATTGTAGGTATCTATTTTTTCATTACCATTTTTTATACCCCTTTATATTTTTTCATTAACTTTGGACTCCATTTTTTATACCTACTAATAAAAAAACCCTCTCCCCATATATATCCCCCAATATATTATGTCATTTTTTCCTCAATAAATATCACCCAATATGAACCCACGTCCTATGGTATTGCTCCCAAAGTGAAGCCCATGTGCCACCTATGAAGACTACTCCATTGTGTCACTCGCTTGCCAACTAGCTTGGGTGATCTCCACCATCAATCTGTCTCACTTGATCCAATAGCTATCGCGTCACCCGATCGCCAACTAGCTTGGCCAATCTCCACCATTTATCAATCATGTGTGATCCAACGACTATTGCAAAATCTCGCGCGCATTCTCACACGGCTAATATCTAATCAAGAGCACACGAGAAAAGTAGTTTTCTCATGCTACGTGTCACTCACTTAGGCTAATAGTGTAAAATTTAGTAATTCCACTTACATCTTTGGGGGTGCGTGAGAAACTGCTTACCCCCTACGAAGACCACTCCATCATTTCACATGTTTTCCCGCTTCTGCTGACACATGATTTGATGTGGTCCATCCATCTATTCACTTAATCTCTACTATAAGATCTTCGTTGCTCATCTTTCGTTAATCCTGTTCGTTGATCGATCCATCCATCTATTCACTTAATCCCCTACGATATGATCTTCGCCATTCATCTTTCATTAATCATGTTCATTGATTGATCCATCCATGTATTCACTTAATCCCCTACAATAAGATCTACGCCATTCATCTCCCATTAATCCTTCTCATCCATCTATTCACGTAATCTGATGTGATAAGATCTTTGCCACTCATCTCCTGTTAATATTGTTCTCGACTGATCCAACGGTTCCTGTGCACTGCTGCTTCATTGTGTCTTCCTTTCGTTGATTTCGATCTTCGATTGCTTTTCCACTTGACTCCTTCCCGAACTTTGTTCTACGTATCATTTAAATGCTACCACCCTTGATCTTTGATTTGGTTATTCAATCAAACCCCAACACTGTCTGATCATCGCAAACACCAAAAAAAAACCAAAAAAATGAAAATAGATTTAGTTTAGTTTCCTTGCTTACACATTAGTATGGTTTGATGCTTTTTATTGTTGTAACTTAGATAGCAACATTAGGTTAGTGTTGATTTAGCAATTCTTCTTAGCATAGTTGTTTAAATGGTTAATTAGGATATGGTGTGATTTATCATTACATGTTGTTTTCTTCATTACTGCAGTAGAGTAGCTCTCTCAGAATATATTTTCTCTTCTTCCCTCAAAGAATCAAGCTTCTTCTACCTCTATAGAAGTTTGGCTTGGAACCCCTAGGGTCTCTTGCCAGATGAACCCTAACAATAGGAAAGACCTTCACTTCTACTTGAGCATTTAGCACTGTCACCTCCAAGTTTGTATGAACCCCAGGTTGATAAGTAAATATGGTAGCCCAGGAGTTGCAGCATCCTTGCTACAATACTGACGCTGAAAAATGTAGCACACTTCATTCCAATGAAGTATACTTATTCAACTAATGATGTAGCACATGTCTTCATAAGAGATGTAGTAAGATTTCATGGTGTTCTGAAGAAGATTGTGTCAAACATGGATGCTAAGTTAACTTCCAAGTTTTGGAAGGAGTTATTTGTAGGTTTGGGTACAAATTTGGCCATCAAAATAACTTATCATCCATAGACAAATGGGAAGATAGAGAGGGTCAACATAATTCTGGAGGACATGTTGAGGATGTATGTGATGCATCAACAACAAAAGTGGGAAAAGTATCTTCCACTAGTAGAGATTTCATACAACAATGGGTATGAGGAGTCACTAAGGATGAGTCTGTTTGAGGCACTCTCTGGGTGGAGTTGTAATACTCCCATCCGTTGGAGTGTCTAGTGAATAAGGTATTGATAGGACCAAACATGTTGGCAGAGATGGAACAGGAAATGTTGTTAATCAAGAAGAATCTAAAGACAGCATAGGAAGGGCAAAAAAATTAAGTAGATCAACACAAGTTATTTAAGGAGTTTCAAGTTGGGGAAAATGTGTGCTTGCACATCAAGCCCAAGAAGAGCTCCTTGAGGATTGGGTCATGTGTAAAACTGGCACCTCAATATTGCGAGCCTTTTGAGATCCTTGACCAGTGACCTATTGACTTTCATTTCCTCTAATAGTGAAAATACATTATGTTTTCCATGTTTAATTTCTTAAAATATATGTGAAATATGTGGATCATGTGATTGATTAGTCTTTATTGTAGGTGGAACTAGAAGGATAATTCTAGTTGAAACGTCAATGAATTTTACAGAGAAAGATGCTCATGCTTTGGAATCGAGAAATTGATCAAGTTAAAGTGTAGTGGAAGAAATTTGGGCCCGATGAAGCTACATGGGAAATGGTTGATCAAATGCGGGCTATGTATCATTCATTGTTTGCCGATTGAGACAAAGCATTTTTGGTATATGTACATATTTATATATGGTTGTCATTGTAAATACCACAATGAGTTGTGTTATAAAGCTTCAATAAGCGGTATGGGTGTCATGTTGTTATGTTGTTATGTTTATCATGTTGGTTTTCTTTCAAATGTTATTCATTGTAAATATTGCAACGAGCCAATTTATAAAGCTCCATGGGCAGTGTGTTTTTCTCTTGAACAATCTTGCTAGTTATCGGTGTCATTGAACACCAAGAACGGTGTTTCCCTAAGGGGGAAGGTTCTATAACAATCCCAAGTTAAAAATTCATGTAATAAAGTTAATAAAGGAAAAATAATAATCAAGGTCATGGGACACGTATTCCAAGATTAATGTTGGGAAAAAACATAGTGACGGGGATCACTTGTGATTAATTAATGGCTATGGAAATTGGAAAAGGCAATGGAAAAGGATTTGGAAAGGCATGAGGAATTTATTGGCATTTTATTTATGAAAAATAATGGAAAATAGGAGAAAAGGAAGGCGAAAGGTTAGAGGCTGCATGTGAGGAGGAAATTTAAGGAAAATAATGGAAAATGAAGAAAATAAAGGCCTCATTAATAAAAAGGATTATGAGGATTAATAAACAACTTTTGTCAGTTCAATATTTAGCACACTCATTGTACTCTATCTCTCTCATAATGGAGCATTGTGGCATACTTTGGATTTGAAGAAAGAAGGAAAAAGAAGTGAAGGAAAACCCAAGGGAACATCGGTATCAACAACTACAACGGGTTTTTCTTGTAGGTATTGAGTTGCATGTATGATTTCCTTCGAAGTTTCAACATGCATGGCATATGCATGTGGTTATTTGGTTATGATATGTCATTGGCATGGATTATTTCCTAGATTGACAATGGTTTTTCCTAACCTAACCATTTCCTAGATAACCATGGTGTTATGTCTTTTATATTTTATGTTATGGTTGGTGCTCATGTTCCTTATGGATGTGGTTTGAGTTATTAGTTCCTGTAGCCTTGGTTGGAAAAATGCTCTCGAAGCCCTATAACATCTTGGGTTGAGTTACTAGTCCTAGAAGCCTTGGTTGGACAAATGCTCAAGAGCCCTTGGTGGGTTGAGTTACTAGTCCTGGAAGCCTTGGTTGGACCAATGCTCCAGAAACCAATGGCAGTTGTGGGTTGAGTTACTAGTCTTGGAAGCTGGGTTGGAACAAACACTTTAGAGCCCTAGACAGCTTGGGTAGAGACCG